>PITA01002748.1:0-153719 GCA_004023965.1 Spilogale gracilis | reverse complement strand
AAAAAAAAAAAAGCCTCAGTTGGGAAGCCTAAGGATCCCATCTCTGGATCCCATTTCTTTCAAAGTTAAATGACCTCAAAGCCTGCCCTATATCACCTGCCCACTCCCCTTACTCTCTCACCTCACTCCTACTCTTCACCACTTGACCCACCACCTTCAGCTACACCAACCTTTCTCTTTCTGAACACAGCAAGCACACGTCACTGCAGGGACTCTGCAAAGAGTGTTTTCTTTGTTTGGAAGGCTTTCTACTGGATATATATTCTCTCCCTCCCTCCTTACTTCCCTCCCTCCCTCATTTCCAAGTTTTTGTTCAAATGTCACCTTCTCTCCCTACTGGTTGTTTTTAAATTTGTAACCATCTTACCTGAACTCCAGCTCACGAGATCCCCCCCTTACCTTCTGTTTTTTTTCCTGTAACATTTATTACCCAAAGCAGGATATAATGTATGTTTTGCTCCATTTTTGTGTTGTCTGACCCCATTCACTAAGATGTAGCCTCCACCAGGACAGAGTGCACTACTATATACAGACTACTGCTAAAATGGAAAAAAAAAAACTCAGCTTTTCACCTGTGCAGGAAAAATCCAGTTCTTCCCTACTACGTGTTGGTTTTTCCCCCCTGCGAAGCTCCTACCTATACCCAACACTTCTGACAGTTCCGGCTACCGAAGGTGTGGACGTTTCCCCCACACTATCAAGTAATTCTCAGACAGCAGCAGAATGTCCCAAGAATTCGACAGTCTCTTCCAGAGATGGCATCAGATCCACAGGTTCAGGGCTCAGTTTCACAAGAATGCCGCCGGCACACATGCACACTCCTGTACACTTTCCAGTGGAAAGCCCAGGTGCTCCCGTGTAAGTAGTGTGTGCTAGGAATGTGTGCCACAGGAGCACCTTTCCCCTGTGCCCAAGCTGCTACAGATCACATTCCAAAGACACCTTTCTCAGGTGCAATTCAATTGCTAGAGCAGCTCACAGACTCAGGAAAATATGTAGGTTTACCAGATTATCAAAGAATATGATAAAGGATACAGATGAACAGCCAGATGAAGAGATGCCTAAGCAAGGTCTGGGAGGGTTTCGAGTGCAAGAGCTTCTGGCCCTGTGGGGTTGGGGATCATCGGCTCCCTAGTGTGGTTGTATCCAAGCACCCATGTCCCAACTACTGAGATTTTTATGAGGCTTCCTCACTTGATTAATTCCTTTTCCAGCTCCTCTCCCCCCTCTGCAGGATGGGGCTGAAAAGTCCAAGCTTCTATTCATGGCTTGGCCTTTCTGGTGACCGGCTGCCATTAAGGAGTCATCTAGAAGCCCAGTCACTTTATTAAAAAAAAGACATGCTTCGTTCTGTTATCACTTAGGACTTTATGAAAGTTTTAGGAGCCCTGCGTCAGGGACGGGGTCAAAGACAAATATTAGAACAAGAGGTACTCCTAGTATTATTATTTGAGGAATTACGGGGATGTTAGGAGCTCTGTGCCAGGAACCAAGGGAAGAGACCAATACTGTTTTCTCTTATCTCACAAATGCCATATACATCGCCGCCATATCCCCAGAATATGTAACGGTATTTGGCACAGAGCACAGGGCAAAATATATATATTTGTTGAATAAGTGAAAAACTTCCCCCAGAACGTTTTCACACATTGTTTCCCCCAAAGTATTTCTCTTCCGAGCAGTGGTGTCTTTTTCTCAGATCCTCAACCACAGACACGGGACAGCTGGAGCAGATGTGGCCTGCGGTAGAATATGAAGAGGTAGAAATGCCATTCAGGGGCGCCTGGGTGGCTCAGTTGGTTGAGCGACTGCCTTCGGCTCGGGTCATGATCCCGGAGACCCGGGATCGAGCCCCACATCGGGCTCCCTGCTCAGCGGGAAGCCTGCTTCTCCCTCTCTCACTCCCCCTGCTTGTGTTCCCTCTCTGGCTGTGTTGCTCTCTGTCAAATAAATAAAAATCTTTAAAAAAAAAAAAAAGAAAGAAAAGAAAAGAAAGAAATGCCATTCAGTTGGAATACACTGTAAGGGGTGCCCCTGGACTGCAGGGCCTTGCTCCTGCCCTCGCCCAGTCCTGCACTCCAAGTTTCCTTGGCTCTCCTCTCCTCCCCAGCTCTTCCAAGTTTCTGGCACAGAGATTGAGATCGCTCCCTGCTTCATCCATGCCCTTCACTGTGTCCAGCTGATCTGCCCACACACAGCCAGGAGGAAAGTGCCAACGCTGACCCAGCTTGGTATGTGAAGGGGACAGGTGCAAACACATCACCCAGAAAATGGTTTTCCTTTAGCATCATCGCACTGTTAATTGGCTCATCCATCCTCACCCAGCCCCCCGTGCCATAGTCTATCCAGCAGAACAGGAGACATGAGGCAATGCCTGACTGGTCCAGGGGAGCTTCCAGTCAATGAAACAGAAAACATGGGCTGAAACTACACTCTGTGACTATACATTTAAATTGGAGCAATTTCCAGAAGGAAAATACTACTCGCAGAGAGGCCCTGAGGAGATAGGCAGGATATGAAGCCCTCCTCACCACTGTTCAGACTCCGAAAGAGCTCCTGGAAAAAGAAGAAGGTGAGGTGACCACGAAAAGGAAAGAATGTGGAAAGAACAGATATGTCTGGATAAGAGCACCAAATCTAGAGCATCAGACCCTCGGGTAGATGAGAAAGGCAGAAAAGAGATCAAAGTTCAAATCAAAGTTCAGTTGAGTCTAAGGATCAGGATGATTTAAGACAGATGGGAGGGCTCAAGTCAAATTGCTAATTGATCTTGTTTTCAGTAACTCTATGTCTAATTGTCCAAACTGAGACACTTTGAGAATGAAAAGGAATGATTTTTAATAATTCAACTAGGAAAACTGGCATGAAACAGGACTATCTGGGGCAAACTGAAATGATGGGCACACTAATCTAGAACAAGACAGTGGCGACTAAGTGAAGAAGGCATGGGTATTTCATTAATACCCTTTTCCTGATTCTCTAAGGGTGACTGATGGAGTGACAGTGACCATCCTCCCTGCCCAGGCCATTAGCTTTTGGAGAAACTTTCCCTTGCTCTCCCTTCACTCAAGTCCTATGATCTAGCACAGCCGCGAACCCCAAACTCTGCCTCCTCGGTTCAAACTGCCCACCCAGAGAGCCCCATCCCCTGACCTCTAGCATTGGGTAGGGAATTCTTCCCTGGCATGGACTGATTGATTTTAAGATGGAAGTGGAGGAAAAAGCATTGTTCCTTTTGGACCACAGAGTTTAAAGAACCCAAGTTGGGAGTTTTAGCAGCCTTCTTACTCACCATATAAAGAACCTTCTCTGAATGGAAAGAGAATGAAGCCAATGAGAGAAAAACAAAGAAACAAACAAACAAACAAACAAAAAATAGAGGCGAGATAAAGACTTCATTTGATATTAACAGGCCTCAGACAATGACCATCATGATCCAGTGCATTCTCCTAAAGGTAATTTGAGCTGAATATCAACTCATTCAAACCACTCCTCGGTCAACATTTCTACCCATAGATTTTGCAAATTTCCCTCATTTAGAATCTGTATTTAGGGCATGGATCTCTGCAATGTTGCTCCTGACATATTAGAATTAGTATTAATAATACATATATGGTATTATTACATCAGTACATCGATAGTATCCATGGCTTATAAAACTCTTTCGTCCAGAAGACTGAAGCTTGGAGCAATTCCAGATCACAAAAGAGCCAAAATTCAAACATGCTCCCTCAGGTCTTGATCCTCTGCTTTTCTCACATTGTAGCATGTCACTGAGACTCTAGATGGAGCGCTTAGGTGGCTGAAAGTGGAAATGAACTGTTTTGGATGATAAGTACCAACATGTGGAATGGGAGTATTGTCAATGTGTTCTCTCGGGGGGAAATTAAGTATATTATAGATTTTGGTTGCCACATACTACCGCGGTCATCAAACAGACTTCTTAATTTAGCTGAGTGTCCAGGCCTGGTTTAAACGTAGTGTAAGTCTGAGCACTTGGGTGGCTCAGTTGGTTAAGCGTCTGCCTTTGAGTCAGGTCATGATCCCCAGAGTCCTGGGATCGAGCCCCCGGACCGGGCTCCCTGCTCAGTGTGGAAGCTGCTTCTCCCTCTCCCTCTACCCGCCACTCCCCGCTACTTGTGGTCTTGTGTTCTCTTTCTCTGTTAAATAGATAAATAAAATCTTAAAAAAAAAAACATAGTTTAAATCATGAATAAGTTATTCTTGAAAAAGTTTGTTTTCCACATTACCAAGACAAATATAATAACACTGTGAGCCACTTCAAGAAAATAAGACCCAAATAAAAATTAAGACAGTTCCAAAAATAGGCATTTTAAAGAGAAGTAATTTGATGTTTTTATAAGCCTTGGATGAGGGGAAGGAAAAAGACAGAAAACATGTTTCCTTTCTTCCTATCCTCACATCATATCATTACACTTCACATGAACTAAAATATAATTCTCCTCCACTTTGCTGTTGGCCACAGACATTTCTACCTTAGAACCAAATAAAATTTACTTAACACTATCTTACATAAAGGAATCATTTTTCCCTATTAATTCTTCCATGTAGAGCTATCATTAACTGAGAGGTTCATTTTGTAGAAGCTCTGTGTTTTAGCTTCTATCAGCTAAAAAGCCCATTAATCCAAAATGATTACTGATTCAGCATTTAACCCTTTATGCTTCTGCACAGTAAAGACTTAAAGAGATTAATACATCATATGAAGTTGGTCCCATTGTTAGTTTGAAATTGCATGATAAAATTGAATTTGGACATTTATAAGAAGATTTTATTTGAGAAAATCTAGCATTGGGTAGAGAATTCTTCCCTGGCATGGACTGATTGATTTTATAATGGAACTGGAGGAAAAAGCATTGTTCCTTTTGGATCACAGAGTCTAAAGAACACAATTTATTTGAGCAAGAGAGAGTGAGAGCGCACATACATGAGGGGGTTAGGGCAGAGGAAGAGGTAGACTTCCTACTGAGCAGGGAGCCCAATTGCCAGGAGGGACTCGATCCCAGGATCCCCGGGATTATGACCTGAGCTGAAAGCAGACATTTAAAGGACTGAGCCACCAGGAGCCCTGATTTTGGGCATTTAAATGCTACCTGTTATAGATGTCGTACATCTGTTCTTAATTGAATGGTAAGCTAGGTATTTATGAAGAGAACGCTAGTCGTAATGATAAAATAATCTTCAGAGCAACTCTGGACCTTCTATTTTCTCCAGAAAGCCTGGGGAACCCCAGTCAATTCTATAAATCTCTTGGCAGCCAAATAGACATCATAAAATTCATGCATAGTATTACCTAAGAAAAAACCTCCCACCCCTTACTTAAAGCTCATTTCCTCTATTTTGCTGCACAATTCACACAGGCCATTTCTCCCCTAGTTTCCTCACTCACAAATCAGTATGGAACGACCAGCTGGTGAACAGGCCTCACCAGAGCCCTTGGCAGCACCAGCAGCAAGTGTGAGAGGCAAGAGAATAAACTGGTTAAAAAAAAAAAGATGATTAAATGTATTTAATTTAGATAAATTAATTTATCTTGGTAAATTAGTCAATACTGACTTACTAGTAATTAGCTATTTTGTTTCATTTGGTTTAAAAACAAAGGTAGATGATCTATAATATACTTGAAAGCATCAAAAATAAGATGAATTAATGGATGGATCGAAAATGAATAAATGGAAAGATGTGATAAAAACAAGAGTAGAAAATATTAACAATCGAAACTCAGTGGCAGGTGCATGAGTTTTCAGTGTAAAATTCTTTTAGCTACCTATGAACATTTTTATGATAAAAGATTGAGAAGCAGGTAAATCCTCAACTTTACATAGTATGAACAAAAAATATACGGAAAAGGAGTCCAACAAATAGTGTGATAAAGTCCTTTCTGATTTGGGAGGAGGATTCGATAGTAACTCCAAATTTTGTTGGAAAACATACTCTTATTATGTATTTCCTTAAAAAGTATATGACATATGTCTTCCAAATCAGAGAATGGAGTGGAATAAAGGGAATTTTTAAACTATCAGTTTGAGGCAGGGAAAGAATAAATGTACAAATATGGACCAGAAATAAAGAGAAAATCCTGGCACTGGACTAAGGTAGCACAATAATCATGAAGGTAACACCACTTACGCACATGCATGCATGCACGAACACATGCGTGTGTCCATACATACACCAAGCACATACAACTTACTCCCTGCCCGTCTCACCTTGGCTTATAAAGAGCAATTTCAGAACCTTGGGATTTCTTTGCTGCTCCTTTCATTTGTTTGAGTCACTTACAGGAAAATTTCAGTTATTACATTTTCAAATATTGCCTCTGCACCAACCATTGTCCTTAGATCCAGGAGGGACTTCGTAACCCCCTTTGCCAGAGCCTCCTTCCCACACCCTGTATCTCTTTGTGTTTCTGCTCTGTATGCAGGATAATTTCTTCAGCTCTCTCTTCTAGTTCCCTCTAGTTCACTTTTCAGACTAATCTATGTGTAATCTTCCCATCAGGTTTTAATGTCAATTATTACAGATACTTTACTTCTGGAAGCCCCCCTTTTTTTTAAATCAAGTATGCTGGCCATTTTGTTAGTTTGTTACTTCTTATGTTCCCATTCCTACTGTTAGAAATACATCAAACATAATTTGTATTCTCTATCTGGTCTTTCTAATACCTAAGTCTTTAAGGAGCTTTTTAAAATTTCCTGCTGGCTCTTGCTCATGGTGACTTGTTTCCTTGTGTACTCTGTGTATGAGCCTGTGTGACGAATTGGAATCCGTTCTGGGAGCAGTTTTAGACTCCTGGCTTGGATGGTGCCTTCCCCTGGGGAGACTTGCCTTCACTTTGGCAAGGCATCCATGAGACTTGAATCCCCTTTAAGTTAAGACCCTAAATTATTTCAGATGTTACAAGTACTGTAAATTCAGGCAGGCCATGGCCACAAATTCTCAAAGGAGACTTTTATAGCCACTCAGATTCCAGGCTGAGCGGACAAGTTAATTTGCTGTCTGGCTCTGTTTCAGGAGATTTTATGTTAACAGGGATTGCTCATCATGAATCCTAATTTTGTTTGTACATTGATTGGTGCTCCAACTCCCCTCTGCTCCCAAGTCTGAGGCTTTGATCCAGCCTCTCCATCCCACCACACCTCTATCACGTGCCTCAAGTTGAAACTCATCCTTGAGGCTGCTGGTAACTTCATTGCTTCTTCCTGAATTCTCCTGGCTATTGCCAGGACTCAGAGTTTCCTTTCCTTCTGACAAACTCATCCACTTATTTTAAAAGCCGTATTTCTGCTTTTATATTCTAGCTAGCACTCTGAGTGTTTGTAAGAGTCTTTCAGGACGTCTTATCTGACCAATTATCTGAAATGAACCTCCTGAGCTTCACAGAGGGAAACACGATGAGGGAAGGCATTGTCCCCAGCTTTGCAACAAACAGCCGTGCAGGTCAGATGCACAGACCACAGACAATTCAACAGTGGCTCCAAAGGGGGGCAACTGGGAGCATCCAGAAGAAATGGTGGTGTTTGCCAACATGTAGATAAACCTCTGGGGCTCCCCAGAAATATTTGGGAGCGAGTTTACAAACGGCTGAGGGGCCTGTGTCACAAGCTAGGAACAAGACCAGTGAAATAGCAGTGCTTCAAGTTACAATGATGACTACCAATCCTGTCCACAGACTAGAGACACCTAGGGAGTCTCAAATAACACCAATAATTCAAGAATTCAAAAGGCAACGACAGAACCAAAATACCGTAATTTTTTTGTGGACAAGAACAATAGCTTTTTAATCTCCATAAACCCAGCCTGAAGGTTGGCCAGGAATATATTTTTCTTGACTGCATGAATTATTCATGGTTATGTTCCCACTGTTATAGATTAACCCTTTTCTGCTTAAAAAATGAAACAGCAACTTTTAAAAGTCATTTATTTTCCCCAATAAAATAGTAATTTTCTCAAGGAAAATTTCTCTGGAAATTTTATGAGCTACACTTTTTTCATACAGTTGTATTGAAGTTATGGTTCAAGTCCAGTTTATCCTTGAGTTTCTGCTAATGGAAACCCACAGTGAGACTATTAACCAACAGAACAAGGAGTCAATAAAGCTGATGAGGAATTAATAATGTTTTTGGTAGAGCAAAATACTAACTTTTTAGAAGCTATTATGTAGGATCAGACACTCTCGACAAAGCCAAATTAAACACCAAGGATTAAGAACCATTTGAGGTAGAATTATTAAATGTCTTCCGATTTTAATGATGTTACCTCTTCAGTGGAACTTCATGGAGCGAACTGCTTCCTGGTGAAGTGCTTATCATTTTAGGTTTCTCTTTAGATAAAAATGTACACTCTGTGTTAAACTTTCAAGGCTTTTAAGCTTAAGTTGTTATATCTTGATACAGACATGAGATCAACGATTTTAAAAGAAGCTTTCCAACCTAATTAAGTCCTAAAGGAATTAATCAAAAGAAAAATTAAAGGCCTTTAAGGGGAGACACAAATCTTTATCAAAGTTAGGTCACTGAGGAAGAAAACAGTATGTTAAAGTCAAATATACTGATATGCTAGGAATTCCTCTGGAATTGACATTGAACTTAGGAGATAAAACTCAATAGTTTTGCAGTGAATGCACATGTATAGACTGGCATCTCTTCTACCCCAGTGGATCTTTCTTTTTTTTTCTTTAAGATTTTATTTATTTATTTAACAGAGAGAAACACAGCTAGAAAGGGAGCACAAGCAGGAGGAGTGAGAGAGGAAGAAGCAGGCTTCCCACCCAGCAGGGAGCCCAATGCGAGGCTTGATTCTTGGACTCCAGGATCATGACCTGAGCTGAAGGCAGACCCTTAATGACTGAGCCCCCCAGGGACCCCTTACCCCAATGGATCTTTTTTTTACCTCTGGCACAGACTCTAGATTCTGAAAAACTTCTTTCTGAATCACAGCTGGTACTGACAAGTTCTACTATTGGTTTGCACAAATTATTTATCTGTGTCTTGGTTTCCTAAGGAAAGTAGGAAGACCTAAAGTAAGGCTTTGTTCTGACAAAAATTCTCTCCTTGACTAAATTCTGGTTGTTCTCTGAGTTTCATGCTCTTGAGATTGAGCCAACCAAGTGCCTCGTCTGAGTCTTCTTGGTCTATTAAAGTATGTAGATTCTCAGAACAAATGATTTTGTCCACCCTCTTCCCCCACAATGAAAAGGCTTAAACACTAAAAAAAAAAAGTTTCTAACAGCTCAAGATACATCCCTAGGATGGTCCCAGTGTCCCTGTTCCCCAAAGTGCCTGTTTGAAAAAGCTACAATGTTTTTTTCCAGCCAACACCTGGCATAGGTCCCTGACCATCCATTCTCATTCCCTAAAATGTGTTTACAATTGTGAATCCTTCCTCTGTCCCTTTGAGATATATATGTATCTCCTGTAACTCAGGAATGTCCTTCTCAAGGACCTGAAAGCTTTCCTTTGAAATGTAATCCTCAGGAAGGACAGGGCCTCTGTCATGGAAGTCTGTGTGAGGACAGAATCCAAATTTCCGTAACAGCCCACTAACTGACGCAGATGGCCTAATATGCATTTACACTGACCAACCCCTTGTAATTTTTCACTTCCCCGACTTTGCTCAACCTTCCACCGGTTCCTTTCCCCATTCTCTGATTTTACTTTTAAAATGTTCAGCTAAGTCTGTATAAATTAAAGTTTAGCCTAGTTCATTCTGGACCTCCTTCTCCAATGCAACGATATTATTACTGATTACAACCCGTCCTTACCACTTTAACCAGTGTCTGGCTTGTTTTATCTTTGACAATTCAAGAAGTGAGAAAAAATATTTTTAATAGAATAAGGTATAAAATAAAATAAATAAAATAATATAGTAGACATCTAAGAATAAAGCCATGAACTCAACATGACCAAGTAGATAAGCTCAAAAAAAAAAAAATCTCTCTACATATGTGGTCCAGGGATGCCCACATACATCAAAATGTGTTTAAATGCACATTTCTGGACTCCACTTCAGATGGGAGCAATGAAAATTCCTGATGGCAAGACCGAGGAATCTGCAATTGAAAGAGCTTCCCAGAGTAATTCTGATCTACTTGAGTTTAAAGATGAGTAGCCTAATCAATTAAGCATAAACGTACAGGTGAAAATTTTTTTCTGTTGGCTTTAGCATTTATTAGGTAAGGTTTCTCAAATAAAAATTGGGGGTGGAGGATGAGGAGGGAAAGGAGCAGGTGTGGAATTTTGCCCATTTTCCATCAGAGCCTATAGAAATAGGAAAGAAGTCTAGGCCAAAGGACTGTAAGTCTTCCCATCCTTCCTTGGGGGGATATAGTCCCAAGAGTGAATGCATGAAGCTTATATGTCCCCTGTTCCTGAATTTGCATTGGGTCTGTGGATGATTGATTACTCTTACATATGAGCCTAGACTTTAAGGTCTAGCAGCTTCTGTTTTTTTCCCTCTTAGTTTTCTGAGCTGCCAAGAAGCCTGGGCTGCACTACCAGAGAGAGACCCAATGGAAAGGCTCCAAAGAGAGGCAACTGGCAGCATCCAAAAGAAATAAACTTATTCTCCAACCTGCTCACCACCGCCTTTAATCTTTTTTTTTCTCAGTTGTCACTAACACCATTCACCCAGTTGTCTCCACTAGAAACTTGGGAGTAGTACCAATGCCCTTCTTCCTCTCTCATGCATCCCACTTCCTCTACCTGCCACCCTGCCCTCAGTCAAATCCAACGCTGCCAGTGTCATTATATTGTTCTTACCTGTTTCTTCCTGTCTAACATTCTTTCATGGTCCTGGTTCAAGTCTCAGCACTTCTTACATGTGCTACTGGGATCACCCGTTGGTGGTGCCTCTACAAACACATTCTTCACGAGACCACCAGAAAGAGTCATAGAAAATGAAAATCTGATCGCGTCCCTGCCTTCCTTGCTTTAAATCTGCTTCAGCCACACCAGTGGTTCTCAAACAGTAGTCCCCAGACCAGCAGCAGCACAGGCCAACACCTGGAGCTTGTGAGAAATGACAGGTCTACTAATCCCAGACCTACAGAATCTGAAACTCTGGGGAGGAGGGCTGCATGTCTGCATGTTAGCAAGCCCTTCAGGTGATTCTGATGCACACTGAGGGTTGGAAACCACCGACTTACCAGATTAAACCAATCTTCTTCATCTGATAGACATAGTCCTGCCTTGATCTAGTCCAGGTCCAACTGCTGTAGCCTTATTTGTATCCATTTGATGACTTGAACTTGACATCTGAAGACTGGAGAAATATTTATTATGTTCGGGTATAGGAGCTCGTCTCCAAAAGTGCCCTCCAACAATGCCAGCCTCCTTTTATCCACGACTCTTATGTAGCTCCCTCCACAGGGAAGAGGGCTTGTCCATGTAACCAGTAAGACATTTTGTCAATGATGTCATGAGGTACAGGGCAGGGAAATATGAAATGGGTAATGGAAGGTGATTGTAAATAATAGTTATGACTATGTGACCAGTTTCAGAAATGTGACTACAATTATCATGAATATTTCTTCCATATTTTGTTTTGAATATGTGTGTGTGTCATATACACACTAAGCAAATATCTTTATTTCCCTACCCCTATTATCTCTTCCTCATGTAACATAGGATGTGTTTATTCTGGGACACCTGCATGGCTCAGTCGTTAAGCATCTGCCTTCGGCTCAGGTCATGATCCGTGAGTCCTGGGATCGAGCCCCGAATGGAGCCCCACATCCAGCTCCCTGCTCGGCGGAAAGCCTGCTCCTCCCTCTCTCACTCCTCCTGCTTGTGTTCCCTCTCTAACCGTGTTTCTGTCAAATAAATAAATATTTTTTTAAAGATGTATTTAACTCATGTCCTAGTATTTCAGTATTGTTTACTTAACATCATGGTATTCAAACTACAAGCTAGCAAGAAGACTGCGAGGACTTTGCACCCTCATCTGGGGAAAGGGTTAGTGAGTTTTCAGTTGTCTACAGGAGAGTTGTATCATGTTAGCTGGGAGTGTGACCTTGTCATTGTGTTTGGAGATTAAGGGTAGCTTAAGAGGATACATATGGGGGCCAAGATGACCAGTGGATTTGCGGTGCTTAATTTTATGCATCAAATTTTCTGTATAAAGTTGGACCTCATTCAGTCAGTGAAAGGCCTTGATGGAGCACAAGGCTGACCTCCTGCAAGGAAGAGGAAATTTTGCCAGCAGACAGCCTTCAGACCTGAATGCATTATCAGCAGCTCCTGGATCTCCAGTGTGATAACCCTTCATGTAGATTTTGAACTTACCAGCCTCTGTAATTGCATGAACTAATTTCTTTTTTTTTTTAATATTTTATTTATTTATTTGACAGAGAGAAACACAGTGAGAGAGGGAACACAAGCAGAGGGAGTGAGAGAGGGAGAAGCAGGCCCCCTGCCGAGCAGGGAGCCCGATGTGGGGCTCGATCCCGGGTCTCTGGGATCATGACCTGAGCTGAAGGCAGTCGCCTAACCAACTGTGCCACCCAGGCAGCCACATGAACTAATTTCTTAAGTCTCTATCATATCTATCATATATATATATATAGGGTATATATATACATATCATTCTTAAGTCTCTATCATATCTATCATATATATATAGGGTATATATATCATATATATATATCAAGGATATATATATATCAAGGATATATATACAAAGGATATATATATGTATATAATATATATATGTATATATATATCTATGTCCTTTTGGTTCTGTTCTCTGGAGAACTCTAATACGTGGGTACACACATTTTTACCCTGCCCCACATGCTTTTCTTGTAATGAAATGTTGCCACTTATGTTTCAAGTGACAGTATCTAGAATCCCCTGGAACCTGGACATATCTTTGTAAATTCCTCAATTCATAGAACAGGGAGGAGGGGATACTGTTTGACTTCAGAAACTTGATCATTAAAGATGACCTGGTCCTTGGGATGCTGCCTTTGGAATATAACCATTATGTTGTGAGGGAGTCCAAGTCGCATGGAGAGGCCACAGATGGCCAATGGACCCAGCCAGCGTGTCAATGGCATAAGGGCATCAATTATGTCATATGAGTGAAGGAACCTTCAAATGATCCAATGCATAGTCTTTGAGTCTTTCAGTTGAAGTGATAGGTGTTGAGGAACAGAGGTAGGTCATTCTGGCTGTGCTCTGCACAGGTTCCTCACCCACAAAATCTAGGAGCATAATAAATGGATATTTTATGCCTCTACATTTTGGGGTAATTTGTTATGCAGCCAAAGTACCTGAAGCATCAGTATTCAGAGCTCTACTTAAAGCAGCTTCCATGAATTCTCAGTCTTATTATTGTAATATCAAAGGAACCTATGACCAGGTAGTATAAATTTCCGTATTCACAATTATTTTCTTCAGGCATTTTGAAGGATTCTTGGCCATCCTTCTTATTGCTCCTTTTTAATTTAAATATAGCATGTTGTCTTGTTTCAGCCAGCTTTAAATAAAAATCACAGACATTTTTAATAAGAATACCTGTGACTGGTTTCACAGACAGGAATGAGGTGTAGGGAAGCAAGGACACTGGGAGGGAGAAAGCAAGCCAGAAGCCTGTATTCAGAAGCAAAATGGCTCTCTTCTGTGTGTAACAGAACTCAGGGGTCCTGGCGGATTCTGGGCAGCTGGATTCAGAACATTTTTCTGGTGCACAGTCTGTTCTTAAACACCCACAACCTCCAGGCCATGTTCTCCTGCTGAGGCTCCAAGTGCGGCCCCATCTCCCCAAGAGCCATCAGCAGCACTCACCAGGGCTGATGAGCACTCAAGATGGCGGCGTGGGAGAGAGAGTGGCTTTCGTGCCCGCCGGCCAGTCAGCACCCAACCATAAATCATGTCCCTGCCTGGCTTGCTTATAATGAGACCGACACAGTTAGTGAGATCTCTTTTTCGGTTTTACAGTCCCTCTGAAACTCACCCGGGTTGTCCTTTGTCTCCCTCTCCTCATATATCTGGAGTGATGGACTTTATGGCCACTTCTTCAGGGGACAGAGAATTATAGATCTCTGGATTTATGTGTGTTTGCCAGGCCCCCTCTGGTCCCTGCGCCATAAGGTGAATGCTCGGGCAGCGAGAATGATGTTGCATTCTAATAGATCTGGACCAGTTTCTGACAGCTTATTTTGACAAAAGCGTAAAATTCAAAGACTGTTGCTCAGCTTAGAAGCTGTAGGAAATTCAAAGGGAAAAAAAGAGGATGTTTAAGCGTGAGCCTCCCATCTCCAGACTGCTTTCGGAGTCAGGCAAATGGAGAAAAACAGGGGAAGCTAAGGCCAACAAATCTAATGACAACAATGGCTGGTCTGGAAGGAACACGATTTGCTCCAGACAATGCTGTATGAATATAATGTTTCCTGATTTTGAGGGATGACCACCTGCTATTTGACTAGATCAGGGGTCCTTTAGGAAAGCAAGGGGGTGTGGCCACCAGCCTCAAAGATGGCAGGCCCCCAAATGATCCTTCCCTACTGGTACTCACACCTCTTTGTGTTTCCACACTGAATATGCCTTGGTGACCAATAAGATACTGCAGAAGTGATTGTGCGATTTTGATGGCTAGCCCATGAAAGGGATCACTCACCCTGTCTTGTTCTCTGGGACCCCTTGTTCTGTAGGTAAGGGAGTGGGTTTGGGTGGAGGGCACCAGCAGCCATATCACAAGAACCTTCAAGCTGTCAAAGAAGGGGTCTATTGTGGAGAAGAACAGAAGCCTCCTGTTAATGGACAGCCACACAGCCACGACAGCAAAGCTACCTTTACAAAATGACCCTCTCCCCAGCCTCAAATGACTGCATTCCCCACCAGCAAGAATGACTCCCAGCAGAAGGGCCCAGCCAGGCTGCTCCTGAATTTCTATTCCACAGAAACTGTGAGTGGGAATAAACAGTTACTGTTTTAAGTCACTAGACTGTGGGGCAACTTGTTTTGTATCAGGAGAAACCTAATGGTGCTCCTTACTAGAAAATCAAGCTACTTCTCTTTTTTTATTCTGCCATCCTCAATATATGACTCTCTTCTCATGGTTCAGAATGGCTGCTCAGACTCCAGACATCACATCCACAGTCCAGCCAACAGGAAGGAAGAAGAGCAAGAAGAATGTATTACCTCCTTTAAGGACCGTTTTGTGTATATGCCATTGGCCAGAACACAGGCATACGGCCATATCAAAGTCCCAGGGAGGCTGGGGAGTCCTGATTCTGGGCAGCCACATATCCAGCTAAGACTCAGAAACTTAAGGAGAAAGAGAAATAAATATCAGGGCAAACTAGCTGGAAATTGCCATCAAACGGGATCTGCTGTTAGGTTCCAGCTTAGCTGAATCTCAGTAACAACCAGGAGTTTGCCAAGGAGACAGGGGTGGTTGTGCGATCCACGTCTGCAAGCTCTTTACCAATCACTGCCTCAAAAGATCGAGCCTATTTCCCATTTTTATGAATCCAGGCTGGCCATGTGATTTGTGTTGATCAATAGAATGTGACCAAAGTGACAATTACTATTTCCCAGGCTGATTTAAGAAATACACAGGGTCTGCTTTCTATCTTTAGGGCACATCCTCTTGGAACTCAGCTACCACGTAGGAAAGTCTGTCTTCCCAGGACAAATGTTGCTGTGAGAAGAATCAAGCTGGCCTGTGGAGAGAGGGGGGACCATGGATGGGAGCAGGGTGGCACCACACACAGCAGTGAAGTCTTCTGAGACCTCCCAGCCCAGCCACATGCCCGCTGAAAGCAGCTCACAGAATCATGAGTGAAGACTTTGGTTGTTGTATTCATTCTTGAAGAGGATATTACACAGCAATAGATAACTGAAACTAAAAAGGAAAGGCTATGCTAGGGAGAGGAAGCAGCATAAGAAAATACACAGTGGCAAGAGGCAATCTGCTATATGTAAGGGATCCTACATCATTTAATATGCTAGAGGGTGAAATGACCCCAGGTAATCAGCTGGAAGTAAGCGGGCAGCTGGATATGGAGGGTCTGGTGTGTGCCATCCTAAGAAGGGCGGTTTCAGGAGCCTTATGAACTATGAATTGTATTAAAGGGAAGGGGGTTTCCTAATGGAAGATGGCCACATCAGGTTTACTGATAGCAGGATTCAGGATCCAGAGCCAAGTACTCTAGAGTCCTCTCTTCTCCTGACCTGTCTGTGGGAGAGCAAACTCCCTGGGCCGCATTAGAGGAGGCAGAAGCTTGTGGTTTTATGGATGGAATGATGGGCAGGTCTGTATCATACGAGGAGGAGCTTGGGTTTCTATCATGAAGATATCTCACTTTCTGATCTTCTTTTACATTAAGACAACTTTTTCTCCCTTACTGCTTCCATTTTCCTGGGGGCTGGATCCTTAGGAACTAGGTAGTTTGTTTTATCTTTATTAGGAACCAGGCTGAGATGTGAGGAGGTGGTTGGGTGTCAATCAAAAGGACAAAGTTAAAAAAAAAAGACAAAGTAAACAACCTGATTTGACTTCTGTTTCCTCGGCTGGATTCAGGGTCACTTCCTCCACTGTGAAGGACACGTTCCATTCTCAATTTTTGATTGTGAGGAAATGACCATATATTCAAGGACTGTTTTTGATGGTGCCTTCACGACTCAGGCCACAAGGTCTCCTCCGCATTAGAGCCACAACTAGGTGCTTATCGCTCTCTTCTAGATCATTCGAAAAAACTTTCTACATGACACATTACCAAATCCATACTGATGAATGTTTCATCTCCGTTCTTTTCTGCACCTATTGGCAATGGGTTGGGTTGCAAGCAAGAGAAAATTATCAGTGGCTTAAGTACATAAGGCATTCTCAAACCACCAGAGGTCTAAAGGTAGCCAGACCTGGGCTGGCAACTTGGATTACCATTGTCATCAAGGATCCAATCTCCTCCTATTTTGTCTCAATAGCCATAGCATGAAGCTTTCATCTTCATGACGCATTGCTGCCTTTCCAGGCGCCATGTCCCTGTCCTACAAAGAAGAAGAGCACATGCCAGTTAGGTCTTTCTCTTTTTTTAAAGGGTCCCTATATGGGACTTCCATTTACATCTCTCCAGGCAGAACTGGCGCTCATGGCTATCTCTCTCTACAAGGGAGTCTGCAAAAGTGATTGGTTTTTGTTTGTTTGTTTGTTTTCTTTTCTTTTTCCTAGTCTGTATAATAGAGAAGAGCAAGGAGGAAGGGGACTGTGTGTGGCTTTTGAGTGGCCAGTCTACAGAGGCCTTCCCTGGATTCCTTCTCTTTCCACTGTCCTGGTATCTGAAGGGCATATTTCCTAGGCTTATCTCAGCAGTTGCAAAATCAACCATATGTTCTGCAAGGACTATAGAACAGCTTACTTGAAAATATACAGCAAAATTTTTCTGGGCACATGGATTATGTAGCAAAATTCCACCACAACATGATTATGGGATTCAGAAGACTCAAGTCCATACAAGGTGGGGTTCTATGTGAGGTCCTAGAAACAAATGTCCAGTCCTAGCTGGCAGTTTTAAAACCAGCGAACTTGACCCGGCTCAGCTGCAGTTTGGCGCCACCTGGTGGCAGTTGTCTTCCCACCCATTGATCTAGGAGTGGTTGGATTTTTGGGCTTCTAGGACTTGCCCAGGGAGGAGGCCTCCATATTATCAGCTGCTTCTGGGAAGACTAGACCAGCCGCAACTGGACTGCAGGAACCCATCCTAGGCCTCTTGGTTTAGTGAAGGAGTTGCCTCCCACGTCTTTGCTTGGCCTTTTCCTCCTTACCTGCCAAAGTATGTGGTCAATCACATTTTATCCCAATTCACATTATTTGGGGTATTACTGCCCAACCACCCACACCCACGCACTGATACTAAAATAGTACATTAAATGAGCTAAACTTTACAGGGCATAAGCAGAAAACACCATTCATTCCCTCCAAACCCTCTCCATACGCTATTTCTTTTCCCCACCTAGATAGAGCCTCTGGCATCTTCCAAAGCTTGTCTGGTTACTCTCAGATAGTGAAAAGTTGACTGGTTTCTTCCATCACAACAATAGCCTCATTTCTGCAATTAAATTGTCAAGTCCAGTGTAATGAGCAAAATTCACAACTTGAACCAAGATCGTAGTAGCTTCCTTCCTGCCCCGATTGGCAATGGGGTGGAGTGTGGGGTCAGTCTCTGCTCTCCCCTCTCCCATTAACTGTTGCTTCTGGTGTCTGGGGAGAGAGAAAGTCATGTGTGGTGGGGGAGATACCTACCTTAATCTGGCTGCTGCCATGTGACCCGATTCTGGTACTCTGTGATTCAGCCGTGTGCACGGTTGATTCTCTGAGGGGGCTCTTTCTGTGGGGATCTTGGAGATTCTTTTCGTGGTATCTTCCAAGTGCAACTCACACCAGTAGCTGATACCTCTCCTTTGCTTAGACAGTATGAATTCATCAGGGCTCTTTGGGAGCCTGCTCTCCAGGCAGCTCTCTGCAGCACATTTGAAGATAGCTTCAAGTCTACTCCCATAGGTCCAGTGAACCCTTGGGGGAAAGGGCACAATGGCAGGAGTTGGAAACGTGACCTGCTCCCTCAGCAGCCTTGTCTTTCCCTTTGTCTCCACCTGCCACAGCTTCTCACAGAATGTCTAATGCTTCCCAAAGCCCAGAGATCAAAACTTCTCTGAGTAGTTCCCTGGGAAATGCTTTCTGTCTCAAGGGAGGAAAAAATGTCATAGAATGTCAACAACTCTCTTCAGAGAAATCTCTTTTTCTTATACCTTCAATTCTTTCACCCGTTTAAGGTGGGGATTGATTGGTTCAAGGCAAATCCTGGGTGAGATGTGATCTCCTGTCTTTAGAAAGTGGCATCTATTCAGAATTGCTACATGGCATAACTCTCAGGGGTATCATTTGTGGAAATATACATAAAATGTGTAAGGATATAGAATATAATGTAAATCAGGGCCGTAGGCATCGTCTTCGATGGCGGCCTTTTCTGGCGGCTTTTGGAGCTTCAGGCGAATCCCGTTCCGGGTAACAGTAACACAGCTAACACTTGCCTATCATTACCATGCACTGTGCTTTACCTATTTTACTGAACCCCCACAACAATCCAGTAAGGCAGGTACTATTATTGACGGCTGTTTCACAGAGGAGTAAACCAAAGCCCAGACTTGTGAAGGTTGCCCAGGTCACTCAGGAAGTAGGGGTCCTGCGGCTGTACTTGCAATTCCAAGCATGCATCTTGCACGAGGGGCTCACTTTCCTCCAGGTCATCCTGGGGCAGCCTCAACCTGGCACCGCACGCACGCAGCCTGCGGTGCAGCCGACCACGCGCAGACCCCACGCGGCCCCCCTGGTAGCCGAGTGCGGCTTTGGATGAATCCTTCATGCACGTCCCGGTCCTCATCGACCGCAGGGAGGTGCACGGAGGATCAAGCATGCACTTGCTCTTCCTCTCGCTCTGCAAAGAGGAAGGAGTCAGAAGCGAACGGCGGTCACCTAACCTTGGGACACTCGGTACTGCATCAAACACCGGGTCCGGGGGAGGTGGTGAGACCTAAACCAAAAGCATTAAGGGCCTGTCTGGGGCGCAGGCACTCCATAGTGCAGGTTGCCAGTGCAAGGAGCTCGGACGTCGCCTCCATCCCGCGCACACCACCAAGCCCTGCCTTCGCTCAGAGGTTGGGCTGATGAACCAGGCAGCAGGGAGGGCAATGTTTGACTAGCAGGTCACCCCGGGCCACTGTGTGCCCCTCATCACATAACGTCTGCTTCCTCACGTGTGGAAAAGTGCCCCTGATGACTCATGGCACGCTCTAAGTAAACGGTAATTATCAGCACGGCTGATGGCGACCACGGGCCCTCGCTACGGTGGAAGGCGACCTGCCCCAGAACGTGGGCAACGCGCTGCGCGCTCCCGGGCGGGCCTTTTCTTCCGCCGGAACCGTTCTCCCGGGACCCGGGTCCTGCCCGGACTGGGAAAGCCGCAGACCGAGGGCCGGAAGCGCGCGCTGCCACGGCGAAGCGTGTCAGTGCGGAGGGAGGGAGGGAGAGCGGGCGAGCCGAGCCGCACACGACCGGGCGAAGATGGCGGCCTTTTCTGGTGCGTCTTTGGAGCGGGGAGGGGCTGGTGCGAGCTGCTCGGGCCGCGGACCGGGAGCCCTGGGGGTGGATAGGTGCGGCGCGGTCCGGGAGGGAGCTGTCGGCAGCGGTCTCCGTAATGCGCGGGGACCCGCGGCGGCCTCGAGGGGGCCAGGCCGGGGCGCCTGGGTGTTGGCCGCGCGTCCCCCGGCTCCCCCTCGTCTCTCTCCCCCGCCGTCAGCCGACCGGCCCCGGGATCGAGGCTGCGGAAACCGGGCGGCGGTCGAGCGCAGGCCTCCTGCCCGTTGGACGTGGCAGGGGTGCTGGGGAACCCTTGTCTGCCCGCGCCTGCTCGGGGCTCGGCCCGCAGACGGGCGGCCGCCGTGGGCAGGGCGCGGGGGTCGGGACCGTCCTGCCTCTGGCCCAGTCCCTCCAGGCTTCTCTGCGACCAAGAGTCCCACACACACGTCTGGTATTTATTTGTTGTTAAACGCTGTGATAGCAACATTAACATTAAATATTGAAGCATGTTCGTCCGCATACACACTAGGGCAGCTGCATACGTTTTGAAAACTCACGTGTTTCAAATTGGCTCTAGGATCCTCTCTTTTATTCCAACAGTAGTTCGAGGTGGTGTATTTAACCCCAAAGTTATAGTTTTTCCCTCTTCTTTGTCATCCTTTTTATATCCACAGTTTTACGAAGCTGCCATAAGCGTTAAACATAGTAAAGGCGGTGAATTTCTGTAACAATGTATTAAGTTAGGCCTCCGATCTTTTAGTGTTCTTAACCTATTAAGATGACTTCAGCTATAACACAATACTTTACTCCTATAAAAACATTAGGAGTTCCACATCTTTAAGTAACCCGAAAGGATTTCTGGTTTGTGTTAGTTGGATATCCTAAGAGGAGGCAAAGGGGCATCCACCCAAAGTGGTAGCTGGTTTTCTTTCCCCAGCTTTCCTAAAACAAGATTTTAGAGCCCAGGTGTGTAGAGCAGTTCCAGATTGTCATTTTATAGGTCTGCTTCTTTGGGAGGCATGCACAAATTTCAAGAATGTTAGGGTAAAGGACTAGAAGAGTCTGTGATAGGAAATAAAATCACAGGACATGAATATTCCTGTTTTCTTCTTAAAGTGTTCTGTTAGAGAAGACATAGTTCCAAAGCAGACATGCAGAGGACATGACCAGAAGGAAACAAAACGTCTAGAATTTGCTGAAAGCAGTCTGCGGTTGCGCTTGCAATATAAGTTTCATAAGCAACAGCTTGCAGTAGACTTTGCCACATATTTAAGACCCATCACTCCCCTTTTTTCAAGCCCTGTGGATTTTAGAAAGAGAATATAGCTGGACTCTAATGGGAGCAATTCTTAGAAAGGCCTGCTTGGATATATAACTTCAGATCTTAATTAGTTTTTGATCCGTGGCTTTTCCTGGGGAGATTTAGAGGCAGGAGAGCCTTTTCTGAAGAAGATTTTCATACTTTCCCCTACTGTTAATATTTGTATTTACTAGTTGACTGTGTACTGAAGTTTTAGCGTTGTACCTATTGTGTTAATTGCCAGTATGATTATTGTCACATGCAACGAAAAAGCTGTTTTTCCAGTGCATATGTTCAATGTGTAGATTTGTCCCTTTTCACAAAGAATTATAAGAAATAAAAAAATTCCCGAATTGGTTATCTCTGGGGCTTAGGAATGTTTGAGTGTTGTTAATTTTTTAATATAAATATGTATTTTTGTAATAATAAAGCTTTATTTTTGTAAATACAGACTTAAAAATTACTTATTTGGAAAAGAGATTTACACATTCCAACTACTTCATGTGTAACTACCTACTACAGTTCATTTGATAAATGACAAAAATGACAAAATACAATCAGAAATAATCCAATCTGTTAATTTAGGACTGGCTTCAAAGTGAATTATTTAAATATCTGAACAATTAGAGTAGTTCTTCGGCTGTGATTTCCAGTTACTCAAGTTTTCACCCCAGCTCCTCCCTTTTTTAGTTAGCCAGAATTTGATTATGGTTGCCAGTGAGTGTGGGCCTTTCTCTCCAGTTGTCTGTTTACTTTTCTCACATCCTGAGGCTAATCACATGGTCCTCAAATAGTCAAGACACATGACTTCCACATTATCTCTATATAAAACAACCAAGATGTTGGTTAAGCCCCTCTCCAACTCTGGCTGATTTTTCACCAAAGGAAGGAAGCACTCAGTTATGGCTACTATGTATCAAGTGACAACTATGTGTCAGATGCATTACTTGTTACTATCTATAATCTTCCCAGGACTCTGCAAGGTAGATCATATTAATGTGATTTTGTGAGGAGAAAATAGATTTATAGCTTCTTAAACTCTAGAGCTTGCTCAAGGTCACGTTGGTAGGGAGAGTTTGCATTTGAACACAAGTCTTTCTCCGTTAACTATATACTCTTTTTAATGGTGCCATCCTCTGGAGGTACTAAATAACAGCTCTGCTCCAAAGCTTTTCCCCTTTTCTTTGAACAGTAATTTTAAAAGCAATATTATTTAAATTTAGTATGTTCAGTTTTTTAAAGTGAGTTTTTCTTTTCAGAGATGGGTGTTATGCCGGAGATTGCTCAAGCTGTAGAAGAGATGGATTGGCTGTAAGTACATAAAACTTAAATGTACCTGTGACAACAGTGTTCAGTAACTTAAACAGTTGTTAGTGACGTTACCAAATATTTTTGAGTCTCGTTGAGTCACTAAAATTCAGTTTCTCTTAAGGTTCTCTAAATTATAGAGAGCTTCCTTTTAAACTTTAATGTATTTTTAGCTGGAAAAGGTTGGAGCCATTTACCAAATAAAATTCTCTTTTAAGCTTAGAGTTTAACGTAACTTATTTAGCATAGGTGATTCTCTTTTTACTAACTAAAATTCTTCAAAATATGATTCTTTTAGTCTCCCAACTGATATCCAGGCTGAATCTATCCCATTGATCCTAGGAGGCGGTGATGTACTTATGGTATGTTTACATTTGGGGAGGTATTTGGGAGCCAAGGACACAAAATTCTGTGGCAGTTTGTGACCCATTTGAAGAGCTCCATAGGCTTAGAAATGGCATTTTCACCAAATTACTTTTATTCGCAAACACTGAGAATACACATATTGTATTCAAAGCAGTGAGGCGGAAGTTGTGGGGAATGCAAAGATGAATAAGATGCAGTCTTTACCCTTGAAAAGCTTAAATCCAGTAGCGTATTAAGACAGGTACACAGATAAATGTTTGTCATACAAGGGGCTCTCCTTGGGGGAAGTATATTTTGGACAAAGGAAAGATGAAAGAGAAATGCTCTATAACTAGAGAATGTATCAATTAAAACTGTGAGTAGGAGAATGCAGGATATGATCTCAGCATAATTCAGTTAGCATAAAATGTGTGTGTGTAGGGGGGAGACTTGAGATAAGATGGGAAGTATGTGGTGGGTCAGATTATTTGGGCTCTTTCTCAAGTGTCATGTTAAAGAATTGGTATTTGTTGGCAGGGGGGAGTCATCAGAAATTTTTTTAAAAAATTTATTTATTTTAGAGAGAGAGAATGCCCACATGAGCCATTGGTGGGGGAGGAGCAGAGGGAGAGAGAGAATCTTAAGCAGACTCCACCAAGACTGGAGTCTGATGCCGGGCTCCATCCCACAACCCTGAGATCATTACTTGAGCCAGAACAAGGAGTTGGACGCTTAACCTGCTTAACTGACTGAGCCCCCTAGGTATCGTGGGCTCTTTGGACATTTTTAAGTGGGCATGTGTTTCGTCATAAGAAGACTGATTTGGTACCAGTTTGTAGTATAGCTTAGAGATTAGATACTGTTGGGATACTTTTTCATAATCTAGGTTAGAATGATGAGGGCTTGGATTTGAATGGTAGCAATGGGAAAGAAGAGGGGAGAGCAAATTCTTGAGGGATGGGGGAGAAGTAGCAATATTAGTAGTGACAGTTGACTAAAGAAACCTGAGGAATCTAGAGTCACTGTGAAAATTATAGTAACCAGTCAAGTCTTAAGGATTTGTCTATCCTATCATGTTAATTTGACTTTTTAAATTGACAACCTAATTTGTAAACTCGGTTATTTTTTTCCCACTTAGGCTGCGGAAACAGGAAGTGGAAAAACTGGTGTAAGTAATAAACTTAAATTGACTTATTTTGTAAGCGTCGATTTTTAAAGTGAGTTTGAACAGTAGTTTTTATTTGGAACACTAAATAAAAACAACCATTTCTAAAATGTAAGGAATGGTTTGCTTGTCACCGAGAGTCATATTTTAGTTGCCAGCTAATTCTGAAATAAGATCTGTAAGAGACTAGCCTTAAGACCAGTACAGTTGTAAATTGATCTTGACAAAGAGTTGCGGTATTTTTAGTATTTATATTTATTTCTGTATTTTAATGCAATGACTGCAGTGATAGAGGCCGCACATAAAGGTGGCTCTCCTGTTGACCTGGACCGGGGTTTGTCAGACTGGACAGTATTTTTCCTCTTTAGGATTGTTCTGAAGGCCCCATTGTTTATGGTTTGGGTTTGTCCGCTGCCTCCTGTTTCCTTCATTTAATCAACTCTATTGTTATCTTGCTGGTAGTTTGGACTTGGGCAAATGAAATTAGAGTAGCAGTCTGGAATATGTAATTATTTAATGTGCATGTGTAACTTTTATAACATTGATTGTTAAATTGTCATTAATACTTGAATACTAATGTAGAGAACTATTGTTTCTTCAATAGGCTTTCAGTATTCCAGTTATCCAGATAGTTTATGAAACTCTGAAAGACCAGCAGGAAGGCAAAAAAGGAAAAACAACAATTAAAACTGGTGCTTCAGGTAAATTTTGCACATTATAATTTTCCTTTTGTATTAAAATAATAATTCTCATTCCTGGCATTGACAGATGGGAGGTGAGAGTGTGCATGTTTATTGTCAATATTTGGGGGATAGGGCATTTGGTACCCTGGAAATCAGGGATGCTAAATGCCATTTACAGCATAGACAATGAAAGATTATCCCTCCTAAAATACTTTTCTTTGAGAAAACACTGGCATATTGGAAATTATATTTAGTTATTTTAGTGTTTTTCTTATACCTTTTATGTCTAATATTAAAGATAAATTGGTATAATGTTTTACAAAAGTATTAGGGATTTTATAAAAAATTGATGGAATTAAAGTCCCTGATGGTGGGAAATATTTCCTTCCACAAGGAAAGCAGGCATGCATTGTTTTTCCTTTAATATAAGAAAAGAGTTCAGGATATTAAAATGTAAAGTGTAAATTTTAAAATGCATTATGTTTAGCCCTGTTTACGTGGAGATCAGTCCTTTACTAGGATTTCCAGTCCTGTCTATGCCATGGATAATGTTACATCAATTGTCTCATCTGTAAATTGTGTTGCTTTCATTAAATGGTTCTGAATCTGGTTCTGCCTTGAGTAATCTATGGTTTTGTTATATTTTGACAAAATTTGTTCTGTATTTTAAGTCACATTTGTTTCACGATACAAAAGAGGATTGTGACAAAATAGCAAGCTTAAGTGGAATGAACTTGGCATATCAACATTTTTCTTCTCAGTAATTTGAAAGTAACAATGTTGCATAGTTCATAGGATGAACTCATAAATAAATTGTGAGATAATGAATATGAATTCTTTAGACTGTTGGTGTATTTGAAAATAGTTTTCGAACTTGTAACAACTATAGTGTTCTGGTAGATATTTAGCTCACTTCAGGGGACCCTTTGAAACGGGGTCTCCCACTTCTCCTCCACCTTGCCCCTCCTCCCCCTAACTTGTAACAACTATAAGCCATCATTTGTGGAGATGGTAATAAAAGAGAATGCTCCAGAGGAGGATAGTAATACCTTCCAGATGAGGTAGTAGTTTCAAAAATCATGGCCTATGAGGAATAAAGACACTATAGGGGTTTAAACATGGAGAAACAAGTATAAAAAAAATGAAATAAATGTAAAGTCATTGAAGGGATCTGGAGAGAAAATAACTGTTCTAGAAAGGACCAGGACTAATTAGAAATAATCTAATGAAGAGCTCTGTTCAAGTACTTCCTAGTAATGAGATGGAGCCCACAGTGAGGGAGCGAGCATCAAGAGTAAGTTCCTTCTCCATCAGAATGTTTAAGCAGGGTACATATCGTTTGGCCGCAGTGATGGAGAAAAGATTTCTACCGTGGGCAGGAGCTTCGGCCTGAGAATACGGAGAGTTCTCCAGCTGTTTTCCTTCTTTGGCTGTCCGTAGGCTATTAAGATGTTTTAAAAAAGGCAAATACTGATTTCATGCAAGTGAGGAAGGAAAAAAAATGTGACTTTTGAATGTGATACTGATTTATTTCAAGGACTTGCTTTTCTTTTAAAAAATGACACAGTGATACCTAACTGGATCCTGATATGTTGGTCATTTATTTCAACGTGCTTAGTTACCAAAGCTTCATTTTATCAGTGCCTTCGTAGTTAATGACAGCGATCAGTGCCATCTGCTACCAAGTGCAGTAAAGCAAGTGAGGAGAAAAGGCTTTAGCCCAGAGGGCAGTGATTATGGTTTTTCACTTTCAGTTTTGCCTTTAATAAAAAGAGCAAAACGTTTACTTGTACATTCCAAGTAATTTGTAAAATCATATTAAATCTAGATACAAATCTAATTTATCACACAAAATAGAAAATATATATATTTTTTAGAGAGTGTTTTTAATTTCGCATGATTATGTGTGTCTTAATTTTAGTGCTGAACAAATGGCAGATGAACCCATATGATAGAGGATCTGCTTTTGGTAAGTGGATAGATTTTAGCAGCTTATTTATAAGAAATTTTGTTTTTAATAATACCTGAGAATACCAAGAAGATTATGAAAAAGAATAGTAAATGAAGATTTAATTTACAGATACTAGAATATAGTCACTACATTTAAGTAGTTGAGTAGTGACATAGGAATAGTCAAATAAGTTATTGGAATATAATAGAAATATGTCCATGTATGTATGATAAGTTAATATGTAGGAAACAGTATTTCAGTGGGAAAAAGGATGATTATTCATTAAGGGTGCTGGCGTAATTCTTGCTCCATCTGGAGCAGTGTAAAGTTAACTTGCAATTAGAAGAGAATTCTGTATGTACTCAGGATTTAAATACGCATATATGTATAATTTATTTTATTTTTTAAAGATTTTATTTATTTGAGAGAGAGCGTGTGCAAGAGTGAGAGCACAGCAGGGGGAGGGATGAGGGAGAGGGAGCCTACATGAGGCTGGATCTCAGGACCCTGGGATCATGACCTGAATCAAAGGCAGACGCTTAACCGACTGAGCCACCCAGGTACCTGTATGTATATAATTTAAATACAGAAAACTACATGTACAATTTTGAGATGGGGGCATTTTCCTAACCCAAAGAGGAAACTTGGAAATTGTAAAGGCTTATTTGTATACAATTTAAAAAAAAATACATACGTGGAAAAGATAGCACAGAAAAGAAAAAAGAGAACACTTGCAATGTTGATGAAATATAAAGAATACTTATAAACTGATGAGGGGTTTTTGCATAGATAGCAGGTTAAGGTACTTATTTTGGTAAGAAAGATCACCAATAACGAAAGTGGACAAAGGATACAAATAGGCAGTTTACAGAAGAGCAAATCCAAATGGCAATAAACATCCCAAAATAATGTTTAGAGATAGTAGGGAAATGGGAATTAAAGTTATGTGAAATATTGTTTTATACCCATTTGGTAAGAATTGAGTAGAGTGATAACCAACCTAACAAATTATTGCCTTTCTGGAAGGCAGTTTGGCATTACCAATTAAAATTTAAAATGTGTATTTATTTCTGGAAGGTCTAGTTCATTGGAATAAACCTGCCAGTATATAAGGATAGACATACAAAGCTGTTTGATGCAGCATGGTAAAATGGTAAATTAAAATTTTTAATGGTAAAAACTGACAACAAAATGAATGTTACTGCTAAAAGATTGGTTAACACAGATTAGGTTGTATCTGAGGACTAATGTGTCACCATTACATAGAGTGAGTCAGAACTACAGTATTGACTTGAAGAAATTTTCACCAGGTATTGCTGAGTAAGAAAAGCAGAATGCAAAGAAATAGCGTATATGAGGAATCATGCCCCAAACAGACAAAAACATGCAAATATCTGCTCTCTACCATATGACCTCAATTTATATAATGTTTCTATCTGTATATGTACATAAAGAATTTTAAATATAAGAATTTTAAGGATTTGCCATTGCTTGGAGAACCTTTTAAAAAGTTCAGAGTTTTATTGAATGTAGTACCCATATGAATAAGAATTTATACTTTGAATAAATTAATTTCTGGTGATGTGTGATGAGATGTGTTTCCTGAAAGTTTGCTTTACAGTCAGGTGCTAAATTTGGGTTGCAGGGCTGAATCAGTACAGAAGTTACAGTTTTTTTTCCAGTACAGACAAAAGCCGTATGCTTTCCTTAGAGTCAGTAAGCTCTAATAAGCATGGTGACTGACCGTGAGGTAGAATATAGGACATAATTTTTTGGGTCCTCATATTAGCAAATAACAATGACAGCTTTATTTATTTGTCTTTTTCCTGCTCTCTTAATGGATCGGGATCCATGGTTTGGGGAACAAGCCAGAGATACTTCCTGTTTTCTGTTTAGTGTAGTATTCACTTAAGCTCTAATTTAAGCATAAAATCAGAGCAACAGGTATTGATAAGTGAGTGCTGCGTCCCTTCTGAGGATCCATTTCTTTAAGAGACTTTAGAGAATGGTTGTCTAAACACATTTGTATTGGTGATACAGCTACACTGTGCGTGGGAGTGAGATGAGGTGCCGTGTTGATTCTTTTCCAGACGTGATTCAGTCAAATCTTGTCTTAGTTAACAGATAACGGTATAGGAACTAGTGCGCCACATGGCCAAGGCCTTCCAAGAGGTTAATAAGGGCAATTACTTTTGGGGAAGATCTTATTACTCAGGAATCAGTAAGTCTCAGAGTCTGGAACTTTGCAACAAATCAAGTGAAGCAATTATTTTATTAGTGAGACTGATACTTGTTTCAGGATGCTTAATTTATATAATCTGTACTGACTTGGTTTTTTGTGTTTTTCTCAAATCCAGCAATTGGGTCCGATGGTCTTTGTTGTCAAAGCAGAGAAGTGAAGGAGTGGCATGGATGCAGAGCTACTAAGGGCTTAACAAAAGGTATTTAAATAGCATTTGTACTTGTATCAACTTGTGAAGTAATGTATTAACATGAATTTTCTTTAGGTAGCTTTAAGTCAAGGATCTGAAAAGATTTCTAATGTTAAAAAAAAAGTTCTGTAGGTCTTCATTTGGAGCATAACAAATTGTAATTCAGAAACAGTGGGGAGGTGGCTCCATGGCAAATGATTCCTAGGTGTGTCTAAATCTCCAAGTGTCTTGCCCTTCTAGGGAAGCACTACTATGAAGTATCCTGTCATGACCAAGGATTATGCAGAGTTGGGTGGTCTTCCATGCAGGCTTCCTTAGACCTAGGTAAGTGTGTCTAAAATAAATTGAATTTACTGGTTTATATTTGCGGGTTGTTGACATTTTATTATAATAGGGAGCAAAATAATAAGCTTAACAACACAAAGTTTGTATTTTCAAGACTTGGAAATAATAAATCTGCATTTATCTCACCATGTTCCAAAAAAGATTTGAAGTGCTAAAAAAATACATACTATTACAGTGTAAAACAGGAGGAAGAAGGTTAAGAATGTGAGTGAAGTCAGAGTATAGTTAGTATGTATCAATATGTATCATACACTATTGCATCGCTGCTTTAAGTTTTTGTAGATTTATAGATTTATACAGAGCTTTTAGTTTTATATTTACTCTTAACCATATAAATAAAATACATTTTAAAATCTAGGTACTGACAAGTTCGGATTTGGCTTTGGTGGAACAGGAAAGAAATCCCATAATAAGCAATTTGATAATTATGGAGAGGTAAGTTGTATTATCGACCTAATTGTAGCATTAGTTAGTTTTCTTGTGTACTTATTTGATCACTGTGACATGTATAGGAGTATGAAAGGGACTCTGAAGTTCAAGCAGATTTTCTGAATATTTTCCACAGAAAGTTCAGATTGGGATTTCAGTGAAGAAATGTTACAATATGAGCTACATATTTTTTTCTTATGCCATTTATTAGCCTCTTCAAAATGTATTACTTTTTCTCTGTTCTCATCCATTTTGATTTTGGCTTTGACTTGGCATATATTCTTCTTTATTCTTATTTTTAATCGTGGTGAATCTAAATGGTTTTTTGTCAAGTCTAAATTTTTAGTAATGAGAATAAGCTTGAATATCATGTCGATTCTGAAAAGCCTGTTAAGGTGCCTCTACTATGATATATGATATGCTGTAATAGGCATTTTGTTTGTTTTGTTTTTAAAGATTTTATTTTTAAATAATCTCTACACCCAGCGTGGGGCTTGAACCCAGAACCCTGAGATCAAGAGTTGTGTGCTGCACCGACTGAGCCAGCCAGGTGTCCCAATGGGCATTTTCTTAACACCTTCATTAGGGCTTCAAGAAATTATTTTGAAGCATTGACTACTTTTGATAGAGCCGTACATGAACCTTTAGCTTTAATTTACGAGTTTTCTTTCTATTAACAGCACTTTCTGCTTTTCTAGGAATTCACTATGCATGATACCATTGGATGTTATCTCGATATAGATAAAGGGCATGTCAAATTCTCCAAAAATGGTAAGCTTTCAATGGATTGTCTTCTTAGAGAAGATATGATACCCAGTATTTATGATTTATAATTCCCTTACCCTCTTCTTCAGCCCTCTGTCCCTCCCTGCCCCTCTTTTGAACCATGACTTATTGAGCATTTACTCAGTACCACCAGTAGGTGCTAGAGATAAAGCAGAAGGTAGAGTAGACAAACATTGTTTCACATTGTGACTTACCTACTGGTGGGGAAAGAGAGATGCATGATACCTTAGGTTGGAACAAGTACACTGAAAGGAGTGTAATTAGGGTAAGGGAGTGGAGGGTCTAACAGTGTAGGGGTATGCTGCTTTATACTGCATGGTCAGAGAAGCCTTCTCTGATAAGCTACCATTTAAGCAGTAATCTGAATGAGTTGAGTGGTGGGCCATACAAAAATCTTCAAAGAGTATTTTAAGCAGAGGGAACAGTAAATGCAAAGGTCTTGAGATAAAAGTGTGTTTGGGTGTTTGAGTGACATTGAGGAGGCCAGTGGGTCTGGAAAACACTGAGCATGGAGCAGGGTGATAGAATCAGTTGAGGTGCTGAGGCCAGGCCATATAGGGCCTTCTTAAGCCATGACACAAACTTTCTGAGTGAGTTTGGAAGCCATTAGGGTTTGAATAGAGAGAGAATTGATATCTTCTCCACTTTCACTGTTTCATGGCTTCTCCGTTAAAAACAGATTTGCACGCATGGTAGCAGTAGATAGGGAGCCAGTGGGATGCTGGGGTTGTATTTGGTGCATATTTGAGATACGTCTTACACATCTAAGTGGTGAAGTCAGGTAAGTGGTTACATGTGTAAGTCAGGAGGTCAGGTTGGCAGTACCGCTTTGGGAGACATTGGCTTATAGATTATATTTAAAGCTAGAGGACTGGAAGAGATCACCTAGGGAAAGAGGGTAGATAAGTAATAGGAAAGATCTGAGTCCTGGGTGCCCTTTTGATTAGAGGTCAGCAAATTGAGGAGAATCGTAGCAGGGGTGAAGGAGGAGGAGAACCAAGAGAAACTGAAGTCCTATCATCTGTGTGAAGAAAGTATTTGAAGGAGGGAGGAATTAGGTTGTATCCAGTGCTGCTGATGAGTATAGCCTAGAAAGAAAGATAAAGATTAACCTCTGGGTTTGGCAGATCGTATCACTAATGATCTCTCTTTTGGTGAGCTTGATGGGTGAGGTGGGGGGAACCCTACTGGGAATCACTTCCATGATGAGAATGGGATGAAATGAAATGACAATGAAGATGGGAATCGGGGAGTTTTACTACAAATGAGAGAGGAAAAATAGAAGATAGAGGAAGATGCGAATTCAAGGAGGTTGTCTGTGTTTTACTGTTATAGTATGCTTGTATGCCATGGACTGTCTCATTGAAGTGTCTAATGGAAGTGATCCGGTACGAAGGGGATGATTGAAAACGTAGAGCAGGAGAAGGGACACTAGTAGGGGTAAAGTAAATAAGTGAAGAGTTTGACATTAGGCCGCCCAGTTTATCCATGAGAACAGGATGGGAAAGCATGCATGTCGGGAGGTTGGTAGATTTGATGATGTAAGCATGTGGATGTTCTTTTCCGATCATTTCAATTTCTTCAATCTTTTTCTCTCTCTCCCTCTTTCTCTCTTTTTTTTTTAGGAAAAGACCTTGGTCTGGCATTTGAAATACCACCACATATGAAGAACCAAGCCCTCTTTCCTGCTTGTGTTTTGAAGGTAAGCAGAAAAATGTTGCTATGATTATAAGCAACTTTGATCTGCTTCATTTTGTACTGGTTAGTTTGTTGTTAGGCTAATAAGACTTTTCATTTTCTTCCTTTATTCCATGCTAGAATGCCGAACTAAAATTTAACTTCGGTGAAGAAGAATTTAAGTTTCCACCAAAAGATGGTTTTGTTGCTCTTTCCAAGGCATCGGATAGTTATGTTGTCAAATCACAGCACACAGGTATTACTCCTGAGTGGGTAAGAATTCCAAGAATGGGGTACTGGCAAAAACTCCAGTAAGGAGGCTTCTCATAGTGAGTGAGTTACACATGCTCCCTGAGCTGGTTTAGTCACACATCTTTACTTAACACGTCAGTAAAATTCAGTTTCAAAACCTAATTCATAAACTCCTGAGTACTTGGTTTTGTTTAGGCATTTTGGGGAACCTGATCATGATGATGATATCTGGTATTTATACAGTTGTGCTTATTAAGTACGATGGCACCATGTTAAATTTTTTACATAGATTATTTAATCTTCACAGCCCTATAAGATAGTACTCTTCCCATTTTACAGACAAAGACCTCGAGGAATAGGGACTTGACATAACTTGCCCAAGGTCACACAGCAAGTAAGTGGTAGAACTGAATTTAAACCCAAACAGTTGGACTTGAAAGCTCATACCCTTATCATTGTGTTCACTAATCTATTTCAGTTACGTAAGTAAATATATTTCATAACTTGTTTATCACATAACATATAATTAGTTGCAATCATTGCAGGTAAATTTAAAGAAGCTGTAGTTCATTTTAGGAATCTTAGCTTTATTTTGTTTTATGGCCATCTCCTATACTTTTTACAGTTATTATTGAAAATTTTGATATTGGAATATTTGCACTCATGCTTTACAAGTGAAGGTGTTGAGGTGTGATTTGAACATGTTCCACTCGCTTTTATTTTCTTAAGGTAATGCACAGGTGGCACAAACAAAGTTTCTCCCCAATGCTCCGAAAGCTCTCATCGTCGAGCCCTCCCGAGAGTTAGCTGAACAAACTTTGAATAACGTCAAGCAGTTCAAGAAATATATTGATAATCCTAAATTAAGGTAAAGCTTCCTTTTGTGCTCAAGTGCCTGTTGTTTTTAGGTTTGAAGTGTTTTGGAAGAAGAGTAAAAAAAAAAGTAGAAATTCAGTAAGCATACCTTACACAGATGTGAATGTGTAACTTTCACTTTGATATATAGTAGCAATTAGTTTTTATATAAAACTGTTAAGTTTTTTTTTCAATGTTTTCGTTTTGTTTTTTCTTTTCTTTTTTTTTTTTTTGAAGGAGAGAAAGAGTGGGTGTGCTCTAGCCTTGGGGTGGGGGGTGGGGGAGGGGAGAGAGACTCTTGAGCAGGCTCTACTCCCAGCCCAGAGCCTGACAGGAGGCTGGATATCACAACCCTGAGATCATGACCTGAGCTGAAATTAAGAGTTGGACGCCACCCAGGCACCCCTAAAACTCTTGTTTGATAAGTTTGTTCAAAAATAAGTAAATTGAGTTTTTCTCTTATATGAAATGTCATGGTTTGCAAAACAGTATCAGTAAAAATAAATTTTTTATTTTGTACTTTTTAAAGATTTATTTTAGAGAGAGTGCATGTGTGCACACAGGGTGGGGGTTGCAGGGGGCAGAGGGAGAGGGGAAGGAGAATCTTAAGCAGGCTCCTCCCTGATCACAGAGCCTGAAGTGGGGCATGATCCCATGACCCTGAGATCATGACCTGGGCCAAAACCAAGAGTTGGAGGCTTAACTGACTGTGCCACTTAGGTGCCCCCAAATTAATTTTTTTTTACGATTTTATTTATTTATTTGACAGAAACACACCTAGAGAGGGAACACAAGCAGGGGGAGTGAGAGAGGGAGAAGCAGACTTCCCGCCAAGCAGGGAGCCCAATGTGGGACTCAAACCTGGGACTCTGGGTTCATGACCAGAGCTGAAGGCAGACATTTAACAACTGAGCCACCCAGTCACCCCCCCAAATTAATTTTTTACAGGGAACATTTCGTTGAGTATTAGATCCATGACTTCATTTGTATAGAAAATATATCACTGTTTCTAGCATGTTGGTAAACAGTTTGGGGAAGCTGAGTCCAGCTGGTTTCACAGGGATGAGGACTTTCCATTTGGGCTTTCACTGGTCACTGCCTATTCAGAGGGTTCCTGGTACCACTGGAGGGAGACTGTGAGTTAAGTGATCTTGTGGAGCTCATTGCTCAGTAGCAATCCCTTTTGTTCTGAGGAAGGCCATATCTTATAAACTACTCTGAGTTGATTTGTCACTTGATTTTTGTTAATTACCTTTTTGATTGAAACATTCTCACACCATAAAATTCACCATTTTAAAGTGTATAGTTCAGTGGTTTTGGGCATAGTCAGGTAGTGCCAGCATCACCACTGTCTGATTTCAGAAACTCGGAATTGTGGACATCATGCAGGACCATCTTTTTGTTTTTTCTTTTTTTAAAGATTTTATTAATTTATTTGACAGGGAGAGAGACAGTGAGAGGGGGAACACAAGCAGGGGAGTGAGAGTGGGAGAAGCAGGCTTCCCGCCGAGCAGGGAGCTGGATGCAGGGCTCAATCCCTGGACAATCATGACCTGAGTCGAAGGCAGACGCTTAACGACTGAGCCACCCAGGCACCCCAGGACCATCTTTTTTTTTTTTTTTTTTTTAAAGATTTTATTTATTTGACAGAGAGAAACATAGCCAGAGAGGGAACACAAGCAGGGGGAGTGAGAGAAGGAGAAGCAGGCTTCCCGCTGAGCAGGGAGCCCGATGTGGGACTCGTTCCCGGGTCTCCGGGATCATGACCTGAGCCGTAGGCAGTCGCCCAACCAACTGAGCCACCCAGGCACCCCAGGACCATCTTTTTAATACCGATCTTTCTTACAACTTACTTAAGGATAAATTATACTTGATACAGTTTTTTTAGGTAAAATAATTCTTAATTTTGTTTTAAGGATTGATGCATATGTCACTCATTTGGGAACTATTTGAATACCCTAGTATGTGTGAAGTGTTAGGCTCAGGATCAGGGACTTAACAATGAGAAAGTCTTTGCTTTCCCAGAATTAAGCATGGGCATGCGGGGATTGTGTGAAAGAGACAAACAATGGAATAAATGGGGTAAAATGCCTTGGGAATACAATAGGGAAAGTCACTATAGGAAAACACAACCAGGGCCTCTGCTTCGTATAAGGGACTTGGAATCCTTCATAAGAGTGTTTTTTGGAAGAATGTAAAATGTTAATATGGATGGATTTTGTGCTGTAATTATGTGTAAAGGTAACATACCTATGGACAGGGACTGGAGGGGAAGATGAATAATAAAATCAGTTTATTTGTTAAGAATGAAAAAGTTTTGGTATTTTGTACAGATGAGCCTTCCCTGAAAACCCAGCTTAAGTCCTAGTCTGTGAGGCCAACCTGGCTGTGCCAACCCAGTCCTTCCTTGGATACCACTATGTATAATTCACCTCAGTCCTTACAGACTGTCACATGTTAGTCTTCCTTATTTGAAATATACATAGCTTTGCTCATCCCAGCCTGGTTTTACAATCCTTAAGTCAAGGTCTGTTCTCAAGCCTACAGTGCTTTGTACACAAGCACAGATTGGGGGTGTGTGTGTGTATCTTCTGCTAAATTTATAGAGCTAAATATAACTGATAAGGAAAATGGAAAGAGTATTAGAGCAAAAGAAATGATAGATTCAAGGACTGGAGTTTCCAAACCTGGGAACTTAGGGACCTTATTTAAAGATACAAATTATTTATTGTCCCTCTCTTGGATATACTGAATCAGAATTTCCACGGAGTAGGAATTAGAATTTTTTTGTTTTCTTAAGGAAGAATGGTAGCTCTTCTAGTAAATCTTATAGAGATAATCTGGCATCTAATATTACCAGATTTAGGAAATGCAGTGGCTCTAGAGTGGTAGGTGGTTAGGGAATATGCCAAGATAATGGACATTTCATAGGTGAGAAAGCAGCTTGTATTGTGTATTTCTCCTATCTAAATTGTTCAAGATGAAGATAGGAAACCATAAAGGCAATTTTTAATCAGTCATAGTGTTATAAGGCTCAATGTTAAAGTCATCTACTTTCTTAGTGTGTTCTAGGATTTTTTTTTTTTAAAGATTTTATTTATTTGACAGAGAGAAACACAGCCAGAGAGGGGACACAAGCAGGGGGAGTGAGAGAGGGAGAAGCAGGCTTCCCGCCAAGCAGGGAGCCCGATGTGGGACTTGAACCTGGGTCTCCGGGGCCATGACCTGAGCCAAAGGCAGTCGTTCAACCAACTGAGCCACCCAGGCGCCCCTGTTCTAGGATTTTTTAAAAGACTGGTCATTACGAATAAAATTAATAAAGGAAGATATATATTCTTCCTTATGTAAAGGTACATATTTCTGATTGAAAGTTATCTGGCAATATCAGGAAGTAATTTTGCTTGCTTTATAAGGAGACGGTCTTTTTGTAAATAGCTTTAGTGACATCTAATTTACATACGATACAACTCAGTCTTTAAAGTGTTCAGGTTGCTTTTAATTTTTATTATATTCGCAGAGTTGTATAGCTATCACCATTTTTAAACCTTTTCCTCACTCTCAAAGGAAACACTGTACCTGTTAACAGCCATTTGGTTTCCTCCTGATCTCCCCAGGCTGAGGCAGCCACTGACTGATTTTCTGTCTGTAGATTTGCCTATTTTGGATATTTTTACATAAATGGGATTGGATGATACATGCTCTTTTTGACTGGCCCCCCTCACTTAGCATGATGTTGTCAGGGTTCGTTCACAACACAGTGTGGATCAGTGCTTATGTCTTTTTTATTGCCAAAAGTATCCCATTTGTTTGCATATACCATGTTTTTGCTTATGCATCCATTAATTGATGGAGATATGGGTTGTTACCACTTTTCGGCTATGGTGTTGTGAACACTTGTGTGCAAGTTTTTGTGTGGATATCATTTTCATTTCTTCTGGGTATATACTTGGAGTGGAATTGCTGGATCATATAGTAGCTTCATGCTCAGTGTTTTAGGAACCACCCAGCTGCGTTATACAGTGACAACACCATATGCATTCCTACTAGTGATGTGTGAGGGTTCCAGTTTCTCCAAATCCTCATCAACGCTTATCTCTCATTTTGATTGTAGCCGTTCTCATGGTGTAAAATAGAATCTTATTATGGTTTTGATTTGCAGTTCCCTAGTAGCTAATGATGTTGAACATCTTTTCTTACGCTTATTGGCCATTTGTAATGTCCACATTTTTTGCCCATTTTTTTCAGTTGGGTTGTCGTTTTGAGTTATGAGAGTTTTTTATTCTGATCCCCAAGTGATATTATTTATTAGATATAGGATTTGCAAATATTTTACTGTCTTGGTAGTGTCTTTGAAGTACAAAATTTTTTAATATTAATAGAGTCCAATTTATTTTTTGTTGTTGCTTTTGTTTTTGGTGTTGTATACGATGAGACTTTCCCTAATCCAAAGTCATGAATATTACCCCTATATTTTCTTCTAAGAGCTTTACAGTTCTGTCTTATAATTGCACTTATAATTTATTTTGAATTAATTTTTGCATGTATAAAATAGAGTATAAAGAAGAGGTTTACCTTCATTCTTTTGCATATGCATATGCGTTCGTTCCAGCACCATTTGTTGAAGAGGCTGCTCTTCCCCCCCCCCCAGAATTGCCTTGGCATAAGGTGATTTTTTTTAACCTGAACTTTAAAAAAAAAAAATTATTTGGAATGAGAAAAATTCAAAGAATATCCTGTGAAAAATAAGTCTTTTTCCTTGTCCCCTAGTTTTTAGTTATCCTATCTGGAAGCAACTTTTAAAAAATTGATATATATTCTTTCAGAGATATAATTTATACACATACAACCACAAATGTTCAAGAAGGTAGATTGAAAGTAGATCTTGGAGTGCCAGGAATTAATCTAGTAGAGGTGGACATGGAGACGAATGAGAACTGGTGTCTTCTGGGTCCTGAGCGTTCATGTTCTCCTTCCTCAGCATGTTAGCCCGCTCTAGCATTTCTGGGGCTGCCGGAAACAAAGTGCTTGAGTTCCATCCTTCTCCAGCCTTTTGTTGATTCTTTCTCAGTTACTTAGCTCAACCTTAATTTCCACTTAAAAGAAATGGATACAAGTCAAACAGTAAAGCAGGCTTTAATCTTTTTCTACGTTATCATTATGGTATTTATTTTCAGGGAGCTTCTGATAATTGGAGGTGTTGCAGCGCGGGATCAGCTCTCTGTTTTGGATAATGGGGTAAGTTGTACTTTTAATTTTTAAGAGGTTACATTATGAATTGTCATTTTGACAGTTGTAGTTCTGTTGTGTTTCAAGACAAATCAAGTGAGGCTGAAATTAGAACAAGATCAAAACAAAATTTGTTCAAAACCATGTTGCAAATGTGTCTTTTCTTTTCCCAAGAGTATACAGCATGTTAGTCTCTTCCAAACCCCTCAGGCAAAATTCAGCGTACACGTTGTTTAGATTTTTTTTTGGTTTACCTTTTGAGCACTTGAGGATTTTCTTCTTGCTTTCTCATGAATTAAGAATTCTTTCTTTTGGAGATAATGGAAAAAGAAACTGGAGTTAAGAGTAGAAAGGGAAGTCAAGTGAATTGCAGAGGTGGGCGTTTTGGCAGTGACCCAAGGGAAGGATGAAAAGTGATAAACTCTGGCTTCAGGAACTGGGCGATGAGTTCAGATATGGGTCAAAGGCAGCGTCTTACAAAGGATGTGTAGGCATGCAGTTACAAAGTACAAAGCTAAGACCCAGACCCTTATTCCTGGGGAATATTCTTAACTGGGCTCATCAGTTCTGTGAAGCTAGATAGAGATAGGACTTCATAAAATATTTGATATGTATTAAATGACTTGCTCTTCCATTTCCTTTCCTAAATATTTTATCATTTACTCTAACCCATCTGATACTGAGTCACAGCGAGGAAATATATCTACTTCTTTCGGTTCCATTGGTGCCCCTGTCAAATGAAATTTTATGCTATATGGTTTAGATTGACTTGGTATGATATATTAAAAACAAGGAATCCTGTTACCATACTTGTAAATACTATTTTAAGATAGTAGTATTGCTTTGATATGTTCTTATTTTCTCTGCTATATTTTTTAATGGTTATAAGAGATTTAATGTTCATTCCCATTCTTGGCTCCTCAAACCCAAATCCATTTTCCTCATAAGTTATTAAGCTTCTTAACTCCTATTTTCCAGCTGTGGAGCTTTGAGGGAATTCTGTATGCTTCTGCCAGTTGTATCCAGCATTGGTACTGACTAAAGGCAGTTTTATGCTTCAGTTCCAGTCTTCTGAGGGAATCCAATATAGTCTCTTTCTGCTCTTTCCATTTGTATTCTTTCCTCCTGTGATCTCTCATCATCTTCTGGCTCAGCCATAGTCCTATGTTGTATCTTGTGCTGGGCTAGAAGTCAGCTGTGGAGGGAGAGTGTAGAGCTATGTAATTTTTTTAGGATTTTATGAATTTTCACAGTTATGCAACATGTGCAGTTGAAGTCTAGGGGAGTAGTTGTTGCTATATACAGGTTTTTCCAGTTTATCATTTTTTGAACCTAGGAGACCTAGGGTATATATTTCACATAAAGTGAGTTTTCATGTTAACTTTAGCTGCTGAAATTGAGAGTGAAAACTCACATGTGGGTTGGAATCCTATAGTAACGAGATGTTACACACAGAACCAGAATGATATTTTGTTGATTGCTATGTATAGCACCTGTCACAGTACTTGGCATGTAGACCTTATCTTCATATTTTCAGGCAATATTCTCTACATTGAACTGAGACTTGCTTATAGTTATCATAACAAATGAAACAATCACTTCAGAAAAGTCTTTTATTTTTCATGGGAATATAAATGCCTCATATTGGTTCAAATTAGAAGTCCTATTCAGCACAGTATTCTGCTTTTTCAAGGGATGAGATATTGAAGTAATGATACTACAGTGATAAATTTGTTTGGAAAAAGTTATGTTTTTAGTCATGCTTTTAGTGGAGAAAACAATCAAGAATAGAAGTGAGTTTTCAAGCCAATTAATAGAGTAGAAGTTTTGTTTTGAATTGCCTAATTTATTGAATGATTTTATATAATACCTTATTTGTGCTCACACAGACACACCCTTATGTATACTTTAACCGTTATTGGCTGCTTTCTGGAAATGGACCAAACACAGCTATATCTATTTTCTTATTCGTTCTCACAGTAGCCCTCTGAAAAGGACTGATACTAAATATTTAGTCACTTGCCCAACATCTTACAACTCCTAGGTAGAGCTTATTTCAAAGTCCATATTCCTGATCACTGTGAACTTGATTAAAAGATATGTGTGTGAATGGAAAATGTTGTCCATTTGTTGTCCATTGTACTGGTGTGGGGCTTCATTATTCTCTTCCCTTTGAGTATGTTTGAAAATTTTTATAAAATGTTATAATATAAATAAATCTTGTTTTTCAGTTAGACATTTTCTTATGTTTGAACTGAGTTTGAAATCCCACTTTGGATTCTTATAAGGTGTATCATTTAAGTTCTTGTGATTTTAGTATTCTTTTTTTTTTTTTTTTAAGATTTTATTTATTTGACAGAAACACAGCCAGAGAGGGAACACAAGCAGGGGGAGTGAGAGAGGGAGAAGCAGGCTTCCTAGGGAGCCCGATGCAGGACTCGATCCTGGGTCTCCGGGATCATGACCTGAGCCTAAGGCAGTCACTTAACCAACTGAGCCACCCAGGCACCCCTGATTTTAGTATTCTAAACTCGTTTCCTCATGTAAAAATAGGAATATTTGGGGCACCTGGATAGCTTAGTCGGTGAAGCATCCAATTCTTGATCTCAGCTCAGGTGTTGAACTCAGAATCATGAACTCACGCCCCATGTTGGGCTTCCCACCGGGCATGGAGACTACTTTAAAAAAAAAAGGGAAAAATAATAGTTTGTTTTCTTAGTGATCATGAGATGATATAGTACTTGTAAAATATTAGCACAGTGTAGTGTCAGTTGTCACAGCCATCTTGCATTGCTGAAGGTGTTGCCCATTTCAAAAAAGTGAAAGTTAAAACTAGAAGAGATGAACCTAAGTTGAGGTCAGCCAGCTGGGTAATGGTGGAGCTGGGATTTGAATCCTGGTTGGATTTCAAAGTACCCATAAATTCATTCATTCAGAAAATACAAATTTTATGTATTAGACTGCATATGACAGTTAAGTATATCAAAATCAGTTATCAAAATCTTCACCTTAATTCCAAACTAAATGCAGGTTTGTTAATAGGGCATATGTGCAGCTCCTGTTTGGAGAATTTCGAGCTGATGGTGGCGGCTTCAGTGTGCATGTTTTCACTGTAAGTCACCACTATTGATTGCTGTTTTACGGTGGTCTTAGTAGTGGTTTGGTTTACCTTTGGTGTTTCTTTTGATATTTTTCAGGTAGATATAGTCGTTGGCACTCCGGGAAGACTAGATGATTTGGTGTCAACTGGAAAACTGAACTTATCTCAAGTTAGATTCCTGGTCCTGGATGAAGCTGTATGTTGAAATATAGTCGTGCTTTAAAAAAAAAATGTCGCTTATATTTTTGGAGATAAAAATATGTAAAATGATGAAGAAAACCCACAATTCAGTCATCATCCCAATACCTAAAAATAATCGTTATTACCAGTTTGGTATATTTTCATCCACTCCTTGTATTTATGTAAATACTATTTTACGTGGTAAATCAAGTTACATGAATCCAGGAAACGTTTTTTTCTCAGTAAAGTATCGTTAAGTATTTCATGTCCTTATTTGTGAACAATTTTTAAAGGCTGTCTAGTGCTCTGTTATATGGATATTTCCTGGTTTATTTAACCACTCCTGTGACGTAGATTTGTTTTTTACTCCAAGTAGCTGTCTTTGTTGATATATGGGTTCTTTTACACATTACAGTTATTTTTTCATGTCATAGTTGCACAGTGTGAACTCTAAGGATATTCATGTCTTGGAAGCTCTTAAGACATACTTCTGAAGTATTTTCAGTATGAGTTGAGGTGGGTTTTTTAGTACTGAGGATTTTTATTTTTTCATATTAAAATCTTATATTTAAGGATATGTGGAAAGAGTTGTTATCTCTAGTATTCTAGAATACCGGAGTATAGTTTTTGGATTGTTTATGGTCAGCTTTGTCATATTGTAGGCACATGGAATTAAAGTTGAATTTATAACTTGTTCTTATTTGATAGGAAACAATCATTTTGAGAATATGGGGATATGTATGCTTATGAATTCATTTCCATTATCTTTCTACATTGATTTACAAAAGAAAAATTCAGGTATTCTTTAAAAAAAATTGTGCTTTTCTTTGCTTCTCATTCAGGATGGGCTGCTTTCTCAAGGTTACTCTGATTTTATAAATAGGATTCACAATCAGATTCCTCAGATTACCTCTGATGGGAAAAGACTTCAGGTATGAAATGACAGATGCATCTTAAAATACACGTGGACAACAGTTACGTGTTAGTGCTTATTTTGTTTTGTTTTTACAGTTTGTTTCAATGTCTTCTGATTAAGTTAACTGCTGTATAAAACATTTTCTTTTATAACCTGAGTAAATAGTTTACGCAAAGAAATGATCTTGAAAGCTGCTCGTAGAAAGGAAGAAGGGAACTTGAGGAAATTAGGTGTCACAGAAGATGATAAATAAAAAATTCTTAGTTGTTTTTTTCTACAGAGTATTTAGAGTTTATATTCTAGACTGTGGGTACTGCTTCCTGTTTGAGGGAGCAATATTGTGACCTATTGAAAACAGCTGTTGTAATTATTTTTTAAACTACTACTCTTATTTTTCTCACCCTTCTTTCCTAGGAAGAATTTGAGAGGTAAAAGAGGCTTTAAGGGGGAGACAAGGGAATAAATAGTAACTTAAGATTTTAGATTTCAGAAACCTCTTCATCTTAGTCTTTGTAGGACCTTGTGGAATCGATGGCATGGTTTCTGTGGCAGCTAGGGGGCTCGCCGTGAGCCAGGGGATTGTAGTTCAGAGAGATGACCCAGCCCAGTGTCATGCCTTGAGTTGCTGCTGCCGGGTCCAGGATTAAACTCATCTGTAGATTCCAGGTTCACATGCTTTGGGCTCCACATTAGGATTCATATGGTAGAATTATTATAGTAAAATAAAAATTGATCGGAACTCTTTTTCCCCTGTTAGGTGATTGTTTGCTCTGCTACTTTGCACTCTTTTGATGTGAAGAAGCTATCTGAGAAGATAATGCATTTTCCTACATGGGTTGATTTAAAAGGAGAAGACTCTGTTCCGGACACTGTACACCATGTGGTTGTCCCAGTGAATCCCAAAACTGACAGACTCTGGGAAAGGCTTGGGAAAAACCACATTAGAGTGAGTACACTGTTAACATTTGTGGAGAATAAAACTTACATAAACTAGCTTAATCTTGGACTCTTAGTGATGCTCATAGCCAGATATTGTACCTAAGAAAAGAGAAGTCCGCACATTGACTGGAAAAGTTTAGGCCTTGAGAGCACAGAATAAGTGATGGGCTTTTATTTTTTTCTCTGTAAGAGTTACTTTTAATTATCATCTTCCTCTATGTAATTTTGATAAATGAGTAGGATTATGTGTATACATAGATCTAATTTCAGATATAGTGGTTGCTGTTTTTAATAGTATTTTAGGGTCCTCTTGAGGTTCCTTATTTTTCCTAAAAATCAGTTTCATGTGTCCATCTGGTCTTTCCCCCCCCCCCCACTGTTCTTAGATTCACCTTTATAAAATAAGGATGTGTTATGTATTTAAATATATAATATTCTAAAAAGCACTTTTGCATTTTTATTACATTTAGAATTGCTCAGCATTAGACCCACAGTCAGTAAAGGGTTTTCTAAATCTGAAGAATGGTTTTGCCTACATACTCTAAAGATATCTATCTGAAATGCAGTCCAAAGTCAGATGTGTTGTTCCTTAAAAAAAAAAAAAATGGTACCTGTTTGGAATCCATACTTAGCCACTTGCTATCCTTTTTTATACTTTTCTTTTGATAGACTGATGATGTACATGCAAAAGATAACACAAGGCCTGGTGCTAATAGTCCAGGTAAGTTGAATGAGTGAATAAGTGAGTGAATGAATGAATGAATGAATGGGTGAATGAATGAATGAATGAATGGTATTGAAAGATTTTTGAAAGCGAATTGTTTTATCTTATTGAATTTATGCCCTGTCTATTTTCATGAAGGATTTGAGATGACCTATAGAATTAGAACAGGAAATCTGAAAATACAAGCAGCAAAAATAATAAGGAAATGAGGGAAATGGCTGGTACTAGTCAGTTAAGAGCAACATTAATCACTGAATTTCAGATGTTAGTCTTCTGGCATCTAAGTCACAAATATTTTGAATTTTGGAATTCTTATTTAATGTAGGATATTAGCAAATTTCTCTCACAGTAGATTTTATATTGGTCCTGAATTCCAGGAGGAATGTCACATGGATTCTTCATTGAGGGAATTAAGTAACAAAGGAAAATGTCTTTAACTTGCAACTTTGTGAAAGATACAGAAATTATTTTGAAATAGTTTATCTATTCTTTTTGTACATGGTAAAGTATACCTAACACAAAATTTCCCATTTTAACCATTGCAATGCATGAAGTACATTCCTACTTTGCATCCATGGTCACCATCCATCTCTAGGGCTTTTTCATCCTCCTAAACTGAATATCATTAAATCATTAAATATTGATCAGTTTTTAAAAAGCTGAACATTTACTTCAGTGAAGATACTTCTTTGCAGAACAGATACCGTTTGTTTCAGGTACGTAATATTTTAAAGATCTATGAAGGTACATTGTTTTGTAAGGATGGTGCTTATAGAACCTGAGAGTAGATCCTTAGACCCATTAGGGTGCACGTTTGATGTCAGATGTCTTGTGGATTATTGGGAATGCTGAGACTGCATTTGCTTCACGGTTGGATTATGGAAAGGTTTATGATAAGTATCTGAAAGGTGAATTTTCTGAAATCTTGATTAAATAGAGTCCCTTTGAATTCAGTTGTATGTGCAGCTCTAGATTTATAAAGTGCATGCTCAACTAGCCTTATTATTAGAGAAGGGTAGAGACACTTACAATTCAAAATAACATATCCTTCCACTGAGAATGCATTTTGTAAAATAAAAATTGTTACTTCATACATATTTTCTGGTAAATGTTTTGCTTAGTTTATATAACAATTAGATACAACTAGAGAGACTTTAGAAATATGGTGGGTTACAGAACTAAGATTTTGCAGTAGGTAGTTGGTAACTATAGCACAGCTTCCCACAGAAACGGAGATGGAGGGTGATGGCTAGGAAATGACTTTGTTTGACGTACAGTTTTCTTATCCCTTAGAGAGAAGTATGGACTTTCTGGTGTTGGATTGATATAAAAAGTGCACTAATTATTTTTAAAAGGGGTTAAAATAAATGAGTAAGCATTTATTGAGCAGTTATGGAAGTTAATGCAAGGCAGAATATGATTAGTTGTCTATGAGAGGTAGGAACAGAATTTTGTTGTAGTGTGAAGTTCTGTTTACTTGTGTGTTTATAGATCTGTTTTCCCTTATAAGAGGTATGGTTACAGGTGTTCTGATGCCCCACAAACTACCACAAACATACATTAACAGAAATAGGAATAAATGAGTGAATGGATATTCTCACCATTTCATCCTATCTTTGTCTCCCTTATTTTTTATTAAAGCAAAGTGTTTTAGGTGAGTTGAGCAGTAAATCTATGACTGTAGTTATGTGTGTTTATAACAATTTTAGGTTCAAATTCTTCTTCTGTTTTTGTTGTTGTTATGGTCTTCAAGAAATGTGGTCTGAAGCTATTAAAATCCTGAAGGGGGAGTATGCTGTCCGGGCGATCAAGGAGCACAAGATGGATCAAGCAATTATTTTCTGTAGAACCAAAATTGACTGTGATAACTTGGAGCAATATTTTATGCAACAAGGAGGAGGTAATGTTTCCTCACTTGAAATAAATTGTGTTTATTTCCTCATTTAATAGATTATTAGTCTCATGTTGATGTGGTCTAGAGTGGATGCCCAGAATTTAAAGTAGCAATGGTGCACTGTGTATCTGTGCTTATCCAGGACTTTTTCATAGGCTAAGCCCCAGGCAAACAGTGAGGGCTTTCCACGAGCATACAGGTTCATTACGGTATTCTGAGGCCCTGTTGTCATTTGAAAGAAGGGTAATGTTACTGATTAATGTTTGAATTTCAAGTATAATCATTAAATAATAGATGTATATCTCCTAAACCAGTAAATGAGGAAAAAACCATCTTAAAAAAGCTAAGAAAACAAGAGGAAAAACAATAAGAAAAAGCAGAATGGTTAGAAATTACAGAGTGAGATGGCTGGTGGAAAAATCTGAGTATATGAGTAAACACTATATAAGTCCTCAGTTAAAGGCATAGATGGTTAGACTGGATAAAATCTAGCTGTATGCTGTTTATAAGAGAGAGACTTAAAACCCAAGGACATGGAGATACCGAAAGGAGCTGAAGAAATATGTGTATCATCTAAACTATTAATCAAAAGAAAGTCAATCTAGCTATGTTAACAAGAGATGGTAGTAGAATTTAAGACAAAAATATTAACTAGAATAAAGGCACTATGTAGTCAGATATTTAATCTACAATGAGTATAGGATGATTCTACTGTTATGCTCCTTATAACGTGAAATAAATAGACCAACATGAAGAGATGCCTCAGTCATTAGGGGCATGCAAAATCACAGAGTAATACCACTGTACCTGCATTATAATGGCTGGATTAAAGATCCAGGGCCACTTCCTGGCGAGGTTGTGGGGCAGTTGGAGCACTCACACTGTTTTTTATTTATTTTATTTTTATTTTTTTAAAGGTTTTATTTATTTGACAGAGACACAGCGAGAGAGGGAATGCAAGCAGGGGGAGTGGGAGAGGGAGAAGCAGGCTTCCCGCTGAATAGGAAGCCTGATGCAGGGCTTGACCCCAGAACTCTGGAATCATGACCTGAGCCGAAGGCAGATGCTTAACTGACTGAGCCACCCAGGTGCCCCGGGTCTTATATTTTTATGTATTTTTTTTATCTTATTTTTTAAAATTTTATTTGAGAGAGGGAGAGCACAAGCAGGGGGGAGCGGCAGGCAGAGAGAGAAGCAGGCTCCCCACTGAGCAAGGACCCCTCCCAAAATGGGACTTGATCCCAGGGTCCTGGGATCATGACCTGAGCCAAAGGCAGACACTTAACTGACTGATCTATCCAGGCATCCCTGGTTTTATATTTTTAAATAAAATTAACATTGCTATTTTATGGCTTAGTAATTCAACTCTTAAATATTTACTTAAGATAAATAAAATTTATCCCAGATTTATTGACAAAAGCTAAGATCAAGAATGGTCATGGCAGCTTTATTTATAATAGCCCCAAACGGAAGATACACCAAGTGGCTGTCATTAGGAGAATGACTTAAACCAAATGCGAAATAGTCAGTGGAATATTACTCAGTGATACAAAGGAATGGACTATTGGGTTCAACAGCTGTGGGTGAATCTCCGACATCTTGCGGAATGAAAGATTTCTTACACAAACCTATATTCTGTATGATTCCATTTGTGTGAAGTTCTAGAAGAGTTAAAATTAATCTGTAAGGGGGAGAAACCCACAACAGTGTTTTTTTTTCCCCACTGGAATGGGAGTGGGGTTAACTGGAAAAGGGCATGAGGGTACTTGGTGGAGTGACATTCATATTCTCTCTGATAGGACTTTGGGCTGCATAGGTACATGCATTTGTCAAAACTCAGCAGACATACACTTAAGATTTGTATATTTCCTTATATGTAACTTTATTTTGAAGGAAAATCATAAAACCTAAATAAGTAACTGAATTCTAGTTAATGAGATGTATGCTGAACTGTACAGATATTTGCAATTTACATTGAAATGCATCAAAAATATAAAAATGAATTGATAGGAAAAAGGGCTAGACAGGCAATAAAGGAAATATGGTAATGTTAATGGTATAATCTAGGAGGTGAAAATATAGCTATTTACTTTTAGAATCCTTTCATTGATAATGTAGTAAAAATACATAAAGCAAAAATTGACAGAGGTACAAGGTAACAGATGAATCCTGCTTTCATAATGGGGAGAACTCTAACACATCTCTTTTTATAATTGATGTACATCAGGGAGCCAGAAAACTCAAACAGTTTAAAAAAAGTTGGAACTAATGGTCATATGAGGAACAGGTTATATTGTTCATTACAGTGAACAGTTTAGTATCTTTTTTTTTCCCCCCAATTCATAGCAAACAGACTTGCTTGGTTGTTTTAGTTGTAGTGACGGTTTGTAGTACTTCCTCCTGTCCATGTTGGTTTTGAATGGAGAATTTGATTATTTGTTTAAAAATGCCATTGTTCAAGCAGTAAGATTCCTTAGTTCTTTTAACCTTCCTTTCCTAAGTATTCTTTGTCTAAAAACCAAGTTTCCCAGACCATTAACTAAAACTAAAATAACACAGTATATACCAGAACTTCAGAGGTTTAAGAGAGAGAAATAAAGGATCCCTCCTTTATACACAGCTCAGCTGGGGAGTAGGAGTTTCTTATACTTTCCTAAACCACTTGAATTCAGAGTGTAATAAGACCTAAGCTATAGGCCTCTGGAAGTTCTGATTAGCTGTTATTTCTCCTCTGCATAATTAGTTCTTGTGTTAGTCATTTTGAGTGGGTAGCTTTCATGGTGTATTTTTCCTTGAATTCTGAAGTAATTTTATTGAACCTAAAATTTATTATGGAGAGCAGTTAGAGCAAAATTGTTATTCTGCACTCATATGGGAAGCTGCAGGTTCTCTGAAGGTTCTAGAAGGCTGTTTACCCTTCCTCTGAAATGGACTGGATGGTTTTTTGTTCCTGTATCTACTTGAGTTTCTTTTATAGGAATGATGACCACTGTATCTACCTCTCTGCCCTACCATTTTACTTCTTCTAATTGGCTTTGGCCAGGGTACCAGATAGCTAAGCTGTTTAACAGGACATCCTGAGGAGGGTAAGCTTGTGGGTGTGGCCTTCAGTTAGGGCATGAACTTCCTAGGGCCTGTTCTGGTTCTTTCAAGATTGAGCTCTCTTGTCTGCTTTTCTGGTTCTTCCCTTTATGTGGGATAGGAGAGATTGCTGGTATAGACATGTTTTCCTTTTGGTAACACATCTTAATTGACATACTGTCCTATCTACTCCTACAGATCAGGAAGAGTGAGTTAAAAATGTCCTTCAACAGCAAATGAGTTTTAATGCCTCTAGAATTTATTTTAATGGCATTTCACCTACAACAGAATTTGTGTAAAACATGGTTTATGGCAAATTGGTGTCTAGATTTCTGTGGAATTATATGGCATCATTGTAGTCTGAGTGCTGTTGGTTTTTTGATAGAGTCTTTGGGGTATTGTTTTTCAAGGTTAACTGTATAATGTGCTTTTCTCCAGGACCTGATAAAAAAGGACACCAGTTCTCATGTGTTTGTCTTCATGGGGACAGAAAACCTCATGAAAGGAAGCAAAACTTGGAAAGATTTAAGGTACTGCTATTTAGTTGACTGTATTTCCTTAATAATTAAGCTGGGAATTGTAGCTATTTTAACCAGTTCCAGTTAGTATTATTAAAGCCATTCTTGTTCTAGAAATTTGAAAAGATTTTTACGCTGTTAGTATATGCTTGCCATGGCAGGGCTTAGTCAGCGTTAGCATTCAATGGTAAATTGTCTGTTCTCCGCACAACACTGCTGTAGTAAGAGTTTTCAACTTAAGTTTTAGTTAAATTCTCTCAGGTAGGTAAGTTTAAGAGAAGCATCGTGGGATAGTTAAACCATGTCTGTGAGTCTTGTTTTTGTTTTTGTTTTTTTTAACAGTTCATAGTAATACCCATAGAGAAGTTAATTTGTAGATTAAGAGAGATATCAAGAGTATGGTTTTGTGGAATAAATACTTGTAATTGTTCTGGGCACACTGTCCCGGTTGCATCCTGGCAGCCCGGGAACAGGTTGTTTAGCTCTTGTTAGAGGTGGGGAGGACTTGAGCCATTTAGAACAGAAGGTCAGTAGCCTCCACCCACAGCATTCTCATTGTTTACCAGTGTGTGTACCCCAGTGCAGAATACAAACAGCATTTTCTCTCAGACCCATCATCTGAATAAAAGGTGAGAAGTATTGAGCTTAGGAACTTTGGATTATGCTTCAAAGCTGAGCAGAGTGTGGATATTGAAGCATGTTGTATGGTCACATTTTTGTGTGTGTGTCTCTGCCCTTCTTTACCTGGGGTCTTTTGGTGGACCCCAGGTCAGCATCCTTTCCCCCACCCCATCCAGAACTTTGCTGTGCCTTGGGGCACAAGTGACATCCAAAGGCTAATTTGTATTTCCTTGGTGAGAGCACTGGGGCCCACTCTCTCTTTCCTTGTCTTAGGATTTTGTCTGTTGTCACAGAAAGTGTAGCCCAAAGGTCAAATATGTAGTATTGTGAATTTATTTTAATACAGGGGTAAAGATAATGCTTATATTTTAACATTTTTTTCTTATTTTAGCTTTCCTTTTTTTTTTTTTTTTTTTTTTTTTTTTTTTTTTTTTTTTTTTTTTTTTTTTTTTTTTTTTTTTTTTTTTTTTTAAATTTTATAAGCTTTCTTTTGAATTACCAGTCAGGATTTCTAAAGATAAAGCCAAATTATAAGCATATTTAGTATCTTCATTGTGAGAAAAAAGAAAATAAAAAAAATCAGTTACTGATTTATTCACCTTAAATGTCTTATTTTAGTAGATCATAACTTAAAAACTTAAGACATGGTCTAGTGAATTATGAATATATGGACCTCTAATCTGATAGTAACACATTAGTTATTAGATGTCTCAGTGGAGTGGTAGTATTTGTATTTATTTCTTAATATATGCCCTAATAAATCCCTCTCTTGCCTCTCTGTTCTCTTTAGAAAGGAGATGTAAGATTCTTGATTTGCACAGATGTCGCTGCCAGAGGAATTGATATCCATGGTGTTCCTTATGGTAAAAAGAAAGTTTTTGTAACTGCAGTTTAAATTTTATGGGATTCGAAGTAAACCCTCTAATGTTTTTGAAATATTTAGAACATCAAACATTTAATAGGGTTGAAAATTTTAGAAACTAATGGCATTGGTATTAATTATTTTTATTTGCAGTTATAAATGTCACCTTGCCTGATGAGAAGCAAAACTATGTGCATCGAATCGGCAGAGTAGGAAGAGCTGAAAGGTACTGCTGTGGGTTTTGTGTTGTTGTGGGTTTTTTTCTAATGCTTCTGTGCTTCAGGAATGAAGTCTAATAAAGACTTCTAAAATCTTTCAGGATGGGTCTGGCCATTTCCCTGGTGGCAACAGAGAAAGAAAAGGTAATCTTTTCAGTGCTGTATTATATTCATTGTTTGTGGTATTGTTTTAGATGTTGGAAGTAAAAGCAGTTTGATTTTTCCAGTTACACTGAATTCAGTGGCATATGGAATATAAGTCAACTCGTTAACGGCAGCTTTTTCTCTATATTCTTGAATGGACCAGCAGTAGGATGAAGTTTAGAAAGGAAAAATGCAAAATGTAATTTTCACTAATAGCTTTAATTACTTGATTGCACCAAAAACTATTTTTTTTTTGAAGATTTTATTTATTTATTTGACAGAGAGAAACACAGCCAGAGAGGAAACACAAGCAGGGGGAGTGAGAGAGGGAGAAGCAGGCTTCCCGCCAAGCAGGGAGCCCAATGTGGGGCTCGATCCCGGGTCTCCAGGGTTATGACCTGAGCCGAAGGCAGTCACTTAACCAACTGAGCCACCCAGGCGCCACCCAAAAACTATTTAAACCCTCCCTAAGATCATGCCATAGAAAAACTTTAATTATTTTGCAGTATAATTTGATGCAACTTTATAGAACAGTTGCAAGAATAAGGAGCTCACATAAGCTCATTGCCCAAACTAGTTGTTCATTTTACTTTTTGCTACTTATTATAGAAAACATTTGGACTTTATTTTTTGATATAATCTTGATATGGAATTCTCCAGTATTTACTTTTTCATCCTTGTTTTTATCTGAGAATTCCTTTCTATAATTGACATGCATTTTAGGAAAACTTCTGGACTATTCTCAAAAAGAACTCTTTCAGAAGACTTAGTTACTGAGCTCCTGAATGGTGGTAGTTATTGGATGACATGTCATACTGCGGTCTATTTTTCTTGTTCCTGGGGGATAGAAAATATTTTAGAAACTAACTGAGAATAAAAATACCGAGCACGTTTCAACCTCCATATATGTTAATATTGTTTCCATCTTTCTTGTAGGTTTGGTACCATGTATGTAGCAGCCGTGGAAAAGGATGTTACAACACGAGACTCAAAGAGGATGGTGGCTGTACCATATGGTACAATGAGATGCAGGTAAGACCCCTAAAAATGTACTAGAATTGGCAAAAATAGAGCACATTTAATCATCAAAGTCATACCTCAGCTTTTATCTATTTGTTATCTGTGAGGAAAAGTAGCAATTGATTAAAATGTTAGTTATAGTTTATAGATTGTAACTTGTGAATTTGTCTCTTCGGAAATCTCGCTTCCATTTATACTAAGTATTATAGTCTTCCTGGTTTTATTGGGCATTTGTTAAATGCAACTCTGTCAAAATGATATTTTTATTTGAAAATGCTTTTTATATTTCCTTTCCCCTCTTAGCTGCTGTCTGAGATCGAAGAGCATCTGAATTGCACCATTTCTCAGGTTGAAGCGGATATAAAGGTACCAGTGGATGAATTTGACGGGAAAGTCACCTATGGTCAGAAAAGGGCTGCTGGCGGTGAGTTCTGAGTTACTTTTATTTCTGTTCTAAATGTGAACGTGTCCTTCTTGGGCTTCAGTGTGTAGAAGAGAGTAATTTCCTCTCATCATGGTAAGTGTCTGTTTTTAGTTTATTAATCATTTCCTCCTCATTACTGTCATGGCACTTCACCCATACCTGCCTTGTAGCATGTTTGGTCGTGTGATTTGTATGCGAAGGAAGGACGGACGCTTTGCTGTTTCTCTTGAGATATTAATGTCATAAAGAATAATGGAACATTTATAGAATTATTAGGAAATGAGTATAATGGTGGTTTTGAACAAAGAATTGAAAATCTTTGATTTAATTTCAAGTGGCAACCCAGTATATTGTTTCCTTTGCCTGGAATGCCCTTCGCTCGTTTCTGAAATTTTTTTTAAGATTCAGGCTCCTGAGCTAGTGGTTTCCAAACTGAAAAAAAAGGAGAGGGGGAGGGGTTGCTCAGGGCCTTGGGACACTATTAGTGAGGTCTGATCATTCATTTATATGGATTTAATGTTTTTAAAACTCACTTGCAGAGATGACTTGCCCAGTAGTACATTTTTATTGTGAGAAGCAATGTATAAATGGATGTAATTGAGCCAAAGTATTGCTGACAAGTTATTTCAAGCATGTCATTTACATTACTTTATAATTTGTGTGTGTGATGCAGGTGGAAACTATAAAGGCCATGTGGATATTCTGGCACCTACGGTCCAAGAGTTGGCTGCCCTTGAAAAGGAGGCGCAGACATCTTTCCTGCATCTTGGCTACCTTCCTAACCAGCTGTTCAGAACCTTCTGATTTTAACATCCACTGAATAAGATTTGAATAATAAAAGTCTGTAGTCTTCAAACTCTAGAACAGTTGTACTGCTTCCAAGCAGCAGTATTTATAGTAACAGAAGAGCTATTAATGCTAACTCTTGCATGTCAAGAAACATTAATGTTAGGAATTCTTCATAAAATGGCAACCTAATGAGAATAATAAATTTGATGACTATATTTTATGAAGGTTTGTGTCTTATTTTTAAAGTTATTTGATAGTTTTCTTGAAAACTATGGATTGACGAAGTAAAGTTTCTGGGTATGTGAATTTGGCAGAGGGCCTGTGTGGAACCACCAGTGATTGTCTCGCGTAGAATTTATCGTAGGAGGTGATCCCAAATGCAGATTTCTTGAGATGGTTGTAGTTGCCTAGGTATATGCTGAAGCTGGAGGAGACTTGGGACAGGAAAGAAAATTGGATGATCCTAAGGCACAGAGACAGCTTGGTTAATTTTAGGGGGCCTGAAGTTTTGTGGAGAGGGAGAAAAGCTTCCGTGTCTAAAGATTGAGGAGTGGTGTGTGATGCTGACGGTGAAGATGTATCTTGGAAGGTTTACCTTCTTTCTAAGAACCTTTCTTTCCAGAGGATAGTCACTATAAGATAAAACTATTCTGCTGTCTTCTATGTTTTAAAATTAAACACAGTTCTTTGGAATATATTTCCTCAGTCCCTTTTGCCTAAAATACCAGAAGGAAAAGAGAAAATTTAGACAGATGAAATTGAATTATTATTTTGTGCCTTTTGACTCTTAGTTAATTAAGTATTATTCCTGTGCTAGGATTCTTTAAGAACTAACAGGCTTTTATTATAAATTCTCATATGATGGTTTTTAAACCTTTTAGCACTGAAATACTTTCTTTAAACAAAAGCTTGAATGAAACTCAGGGTAGACATTAACAGTGGGAAAACCATTGCATAGTATTTTGAGTCATAGTTTGTGTGAAATGATGAGAATACCATTCTCTCACATTTAGACCACGTTCCTTGGAGATGTCCTAGAACTGCCCCAGCTGATCTCGGAGCTATGCGATGAGAGCTCTCCACAGCAACCATGCATAGTGATCACTGCTTTAGAAAGGGGTTATTTTAACCGCTATAACAAACAGCAAGGAAAGATTGAGACCCAGACCATTTAAATACTGGAGCTGGGGGAGGTCTCCTTTTATAGATGCAGAAGTGTGATTTGGAGGAACACATGCCCATGTGGCCCAGTTTGGAGAAGTGAAGCTGGAACTTGGGTTCCCCAGGCTCAGCTTTTATTCTTTTTTCTCCCATTAGAAGATGATTCTCAGGTCCAAATGTGTAGGCCAGGGAGGCTGCCTGGCCCTGTCTATCTACTCACATCACCAGTAACCCTTCCCTTTACTCTTAGGCCCTGCTTCCAGATACCCATTCTTTCAGGCCTATGGATTCATGCTAAGAATGTAAAGAACTATTAAAAGTCTGCTTAAAGCAAAGAAGTGGTCACTGAGCCCTGATGGTTCTAATTGCCCCCCCCTTCTTCCTTTTAGAAACAGAACCTCCTGAGTTTTTGTCAGTACCAGATTGCCTAGCTAGAGACTGCCTTCCCCAGGTTCTGGTCAGTGGGGTACAAGTTGAAGTGATGCATACAGCTTCTTGGTCACATCCTTTACCTTCCCTTCCTTCTATCAAGCTGCAGCTCAGAGGTGGGATTAGTGAGCCAGTGTCCACGTCAGAAAAGTGTCCTCCCTTAGGGAATGGCAGAGGGACAAGGAACCTGGAGGACCTGGTAGGGGAGCTGCCACCCTCTCGGGCTGGCCTTGCCTGTTGAAGTAACTTTATTGTCTCCGAGCCACCGTATGGTTAGGTCTCTAAGCCACCTAACAAAACAGTAGGGTTACACGAAAGCCCAGGACATGTTAAATATTAACCCTCACCTGTTGGTCTTTCTGACTCACAGCTTCAGCCTTCACGGCGTAAGAGCTTGTAAGTGTATTCACTTTCTTGTGCCTGTGATTCTCTGTCAGTCTCCCTGCTACACAAAAGTACAAAGACTCTACCGTCAACATACCCTACCCGGCCTGGGGGCCTAGGAGTCTTGCCACATTCCTCCTCATTATCGGCTCTTTCATTCTGTTCTCTTCCAAGCTAGCTTTAGCCTTTGGTTGGTAGAATTGTACTTTCATAGTGACTGGTTTTGTGTTGGGTTTATTTTTCTATTTCAAATATTAATAAACTTAAGTGAGCTGTTCTGACTCTTTATGGATCCACTGTGTTAAAGAGAACCGAGTCTCAAGGACTCTAACCAGTTGCATTCGTTTTAAGATTGCCAAAACCTCACTTACCTCATTAGCACATATTTTCCTATTATAGACAGAAATGGAAATTTCAGGTTAGAACAGTGCCCATCCCTCCATCCTTTTGACTTCTGTTCCCACTCTCAGAGGACATCATTTTAATTCATTTTGTGTATGTGAAATTCTTGGTATACTGTTTAGGTCCTACTGTATATACACAATTTTGTATTTCCATTTGATGTAGTATTTTCCTTGTAAATACTTGAATGGTTACGTACTCTATGGAGTGTGCTGTGATTTATGTGACTGCTGCATTCTTACTGTTCTTGAGCACCAAGGCGATTGAAGAGGGTGTGAACCGGGGTGTGAATCCAGCCCTAACCCGTGCAAGCTGGATAACAGAAGGCCAGTTCCTTAGCCTTTCTGAGATTTAGTTTTGTTGTTTATAGAAATGGTAGAAGTAATTCTCATCATTCAGGACTGCATTCAGTGAAGTCCAGCAGATAAGAGGTGCTTATCCCATATTTTATAGTATTTATACTGTTCACTGCTGTGAACATGCTTGATCTCTTTTGGATTGCTTGCTGCTGGATTTCTAGAAACTGGATTGTTTGAATTCAAATGAGTGATGCTTATGACCATCTTTCAGGTTCATTACCAGATCGCTTCCTGCAGGGGTTGGACTGGTTGACACAGACGCCACCGAGATAGGAAGAATATTCTGCACAGTGTATTTTACAAATGATACTTCTTTCATTCTTGGTTCTTGGTGTTGTGTGTGAGTTGGTCCTGGTGGCAGAGGTCACCCAGATCTTACATGTGGCTTCTTTGCCCACGACTCCTGGCTCTCACCACACTTGTGTGCCATCACCATCGCTGTACAATGATCCAGCGTATAAATCAGGTGCAAAGCTGCTTTATTTTTTCAAGGTAGAAGTGTGTGTGACAGTGACTGATAATAGCCCGGAATTAAAAAGAAAAAAAAAAAAAAAGTTGGTTTCCAGCCAGTTCTAATGGGCAAAACCATTTAGTCACATTTTTTACCTTATTCTTTGGACTTTTGGGAGGGAACCATGTACTTCATGGCAGTCTGAATGAGATAGGTAAGGTATGAGAACTGTGTAGGTAAATATAAAATGTGATCTGGGGTAGGTTCATTTATAAAGGGATTTTATTATTTTCCTATAGAAGCTGACACCTACCAGGGATTTTTCCAAGTGACCTTATTTGGGGGAAAAAGGAATATTTGTTAGGAGGGAAAGAATGTAGTGGAACAGGAAGGAAAGGGAGGGAAATTATTTGGCGATTCTAAAGTAATTGATAGAGGATTCCTTTGGAGGGAGGAGTGGAAGGGGAATTTTTGCTGTTGTTTTCCGTTCTATTGCTTTAAATAATTACCTTTCATTTAAAATCATCTAAAGCTCTGGTTTTCCTGACAGAAATCCCACTCTTACTGGTCAACAGTGTTGAGGGGAATTTGAAGGAACCTAGAGTCCGACAGGCCTGGATCTTACCCCAGCAATAGTCAGGGACTTGTTGTTAGCTAATCACATGTGGAGATCATTAAGTCTCAGGTGGGACCAGGGAATCGGCATTTTAACACATTCCTCAGAAGATCGTGGCCCAGATGCACCTTGAAGCATAGATCAAGAAATACTGTTCTAGAGAAATGGCTCTTAGAGCTATAATTCTCACCGCAGTCTTTTACCCTAAGACCCAGGCAAGATAATTTAGAAGGACAGCTGAGAAGGAGGCTTGCTGTTCTAGGATCATTTCTGGCTCAGTGCTGGTCGGCCTCCCTTACACCGAAAAAGATACCTTGTTTCTTTCCTTAGGTTGATGGTTCTCAGCTCCAGCTGCACACAGAGATCATCTGGGGAGTTTTTTTTTTTTTTTTTTTTTTTAAGATTTTATTTATTTATTTGACAGAGAGAAACACAGTGAGAGAGGGAACACAAGCAGGGGGAGTAAGAAAGTGAGAAGCAGGCTTCCTGCCCATCTGGGAGCCCGATGCTGGCTCGATGGTGGCTCGATGCTGGCCCGATGCTGGCTTGATGCCTGGTCGATCTCGGGTCTCCAAGATCGTGACCTGAGCCGAAGGCAGTTGCTTAACCAACTGAGCCACCCAGGCGCCCTCATCTGGGGAGTTTTAAAAGAAAAGCCAGTATCTGCACTTTACCTCCGGAGACTGATTTTATTGTTCTGGAGTAGGGCCTGGTGCCCAGGTGACGCTCCGCTGCTGCGAGGAGTCAGTCTCTGCTTCAGATGGAGCCTGACTCTAGGTAGTTTTTGATTCTCTTGCAAATCAGTGTGTCCTCTGCACACGCCCAAGCCAACAAATACATGTCTTAAGATTAAGTAGAGTTTAGGTTCAAGCTAGAACCCTTGCTATTGTATTATGCAGTGGAGGTTATTGCAGAGAAAAAAGTTTATAAAAATGGTGTCCTATCATTTCTGAGAAATGATAAGATTATTTTAAAAATTAATTTTGTAGCCAGATGAGTTTCTTTCAAGGTAGTGATTTTGATGATTCAGACAAATCTTTTAAGGATGCTTTCATTTTTTTCTTTCTGTTTTCGGCATTGCCACTTTGCTTTTGCTTAAAACATTTCGAATGCTTTAGACGGAACTACCTTACAGAGTTACTGAAATCATCAGTTCAACCCATTATTTTACTTCCAATCTTGTTCCTCTGCTTGGTAACTCATCCTGTTCACCAGAAAAGGCTCTGGTTGGCTGTCAGCTGTCTGTTTCCTTAAATCCCAGTCGAAGGATAAATACTGGCTACTGCCAAAGTAGGACTTTGAAAAGGCAGCGAGACATGTCTCTCTGGAGGAGATAAATTGGGTGGTGGGTCAGGGTCTCCAGGAAGAGAGTCCAGCATGGGATATCCTGATCAGAACAGGAATTGCCTGGATGGAAGTTGGAGTCAGAGAGAGATCGCCAGGAGGAATGGGGTCAGTTAAATGTGGGAGCAATGGGGTCTGAGAATGAGTTTGGGGTTTCCTTCTCCACATGGTGATCCCCTTGAAATCCTCAAAATGTGCCATCTTGTTGGCAAGTAGGTATGTCAGTATGAATATTACAGGGAAGGCTTTTGACAAAATGGTGTTGGAGGGGGGAGGATTTGGTTAGGACCCTGTCCTGCGGGAAATTGTTACATAATTGCAGGGGTTGGGGTAGGGGACCAGAAAACTCCCTTGAGCAGTTGTCTAAACCAAAGCTTAGCTTAGTGGCAGTCAGGTTTAGCAGGCATTCCAGAGAATTCTTAGACATATTTGGGGCGGAACTGGCTAACTTGTAGTCATAGAGGCTGGAAGTTTTGAGGTATTCTGTTTGGCTTTTGAAGGCCAGCAATTTGTAGACATTGGATTATACTCGTATCATTAAATACTGTTCACTTAAAATGTTAGTTCTATAGATTGCAGTAACAAACTCTATCATATACTTCTGTCCATAAATTGTTACTTACTTTCCCACTGTCGGCTCTCCACCCTGCACCGAAATAATACTTGGCTATGAAGGAATGATTGAAGGCCCCAGGACCCACCTATGTGAGCTCCTGTGGCTCTGTGGTTTGTCATTTCCCTGGTAAGTGCACTAGGTGGCGCTAATGTTACACCATGAATACCCACAAATCCCTAAACACTTAGGCTGGTATATTTTTACCACTTGGGGTCAGTTAAGGATTACCTGACTTCCCCTTCTTTTTTTTTCTTCTGCTAGGCAAATCATAGATTCAAAGGAATTCTTTCCCATTACATCTGTCAGAGTCTGTGGGCTTTTCTTCGGGATCCTGAAGGCCAAGAAATGTGCATTAGGATTTTCCCCATGAGTTGGCCGCACACAGTTCGTGCTTCAGTGGTTTCTGCTCTTACAAAGCATTTACAAGTGCCCAGCACCCACTTGCTCCTGGACCCAGCATTTGGAGTTCTCTGTACAAAGAACTTCCACACACGTCAAAATTGCATTAACGCTAATTGCCATTCTCATCACCATCTCTAGAATGCACAATGCACTTCCTCAGTCACTTCCTTTGATCCTGCCTGTCTCTAAGGGCCCAGATCTGAATGAAGTGAGGTGGGGTAGAGTGTTAGCGCCCACTCGTCTTCCTGCCACTTACCCACTGATCCTCGGAATTACAGCGTTGCCCTTTGAGAGCACGGTGGAGATTTGCAGAATGATCCCAGTTGACTCTGCCTGCCCGTGGGTGGGGATGGGTGGGGGTGAGGGCAGGATGTGTGGGCTTAGACAGACAGCCCAAACAATGAGCCTAGTCACTTCAGAAAGTAGCTCATGGCTACTTAATTTGAGAAGTCAGAATGGTGATAGGACACCCCGAGTGCCAGTCTCTCTGCTGACCAAGTGACGTCTTGGGGTTGTTAATTAAGAGACCAGAAAAATGAGCAGACACATGATCTGTCGTTTGCCTTCTACTTTTTTCCAAAGAATGCCATCTTTGAGGGGTAGAGGTGGGAGGAGACTTGAGTCACTCTTCAAGAACAGCCTTTTCCAGGGGCGCCTGGGTGGCTCAGTTGTTTGAGCGACTGCCTTCGGCTCAGGTCATGATCCCGGAGACCCAGGATCGAGTCCCACATCGGGCTCCCTGCTCGGCTGGAAGCCTGCCTTTCCCTCTCTCGCTCTCCCTGCTTGTGTTCCCTCTCTGGCTATGTTTCTCTCTGTCAAATAAATAAATAAAATCTTTAAAAAAAAAAAAAAAAAGAACAGCCTTTTCTGGTGTAATGTAAAGCTATGACAGGAACTCGTTTGATTCTCTCATTTTCAGCTTATAATTAATCCACGTCAGCTTCCATTCAAGAACCTGCAATGGGCCTTTATTGAGTAAGTCCAGACTAACTGGGCACTGAGGGTTCTCTAAAATTTGGTGCCAGTCTTCCTATTGTCATCTCCTTTGGCCACCATCCCTCCCGAATCGGGCCTCCTCACGCCCCTCTGGACGTGAGAAAAATAGCTGACATCGACTGACCCTTCACTATGTACTTGGTGGCGTTCTGTGTGTTTACTCGTGTTTAAAAAGTCTCTTACACCCAAGGAGATAGTTCTGTTAGTGTTTCCATTTTACAGATGAGAAAACCGAGGCACCCAGTGCTTAGCGGTTGCTTAGGATTCCCTGGCGAGTAAGCGGTGGGACCAGAGCTTGCACACAGGCACTTGCTGTCGGCAGTGCAGGGCGGCTGTTGCCTGCGGCAGACCTTCCCTCCTCCCCCCTGCCTGTCAGGATGCCACCCATCCTTACAGGGCTGAGTCACTTCTACCTCCTTGGTGGGGGCAAGAGAACACCACGTTTTTGAATGCCTGCCATGAGCCCGATAGTTCATATTCAGCCTCATGTAAGAGCCAGAGTTCTTTTTAATTTTTTAAATCTTTAAATTTTTTGTGTGCAGATAAGAAACCCAAAGCCCAGAGAGGTGAGTCCAAGTTCATTAAGTCGTCTGTCAGGCCCCAGAGCATGTGCTTTTCCATCCTAAGCTCTGCCCCTAGGAAGCCTTTGAGCGTGTTACTCTTGGGTTGTCCTTACACTTTAGGTGGCTCTTAATTTTTTAAAAACTGTCTTACGTCTCTTTTTCTCCAGCATGTTCAGGGGGATCGGCAGTTCTTCCAGGGAAGGGTGGGCAACTGGGCTCCCTTCTCTCTCTGCAGTGTCCAGAGTGGGCATACAGCAAGTATTACTGATTAGCTAGGTTTTGACCTCTGGGGAATGTTCATCGACTTAGCTGATGGCCGCAGAAGTTGAGACCCCAAGCAGATAGAGACCCAAAACCTCATGACTTTCAACCCTGAGCAGGAACCCTTATTCTGCGGTCCCCTCCAGGCCAGGATGGAAGACCAGCACCACTCTCAACAGGAAAATAGAGCTTTTAGCTTCTTCAAGAAAATCTTGACCAAAATATGAGCATGATTTTGAACATATGGGGCCCAAAGCTCCAATTTCCTATGGCTGAGATTTCAGTGTTATGGTGGACCGATACTTACACAGAAATATGTGAATTCATCATGGTTATTTTTACAGCATTGATGTTGGCAAACTTCCAAGTCAAGAACTTTCTGCCTTTGCAGTTCTTGGTTATTTGAGGTTGATGACTCACTTTGTTTAACATCCTCTCGTTTTCCTCCTTTTCCTCCCAGGGGCCCTCCTACCTGAGAGGACCAGGGAGCAGGGAGGGTTATGGGACTCCCGACTCCCGCTGCTGTTTATCTGTTCAGTTTTGTTAACGTTTGTTGGGAAGCTGTCCCGATCTCAACTTCTCTTTCCTGCACCAGGCAGGTCACTTCCCTCTTCTGTGCCCTGCAACCTTTTGCTCCTTCATGAGAACAATTCATATGCCTACATTTTATTTACCTGCTCATATATCAGTGTCTTTCCCCAGGTAGGGTAAGCCCTTTACAGCAGATCTGGTTTCAGTGTCCTTGGTCCTGAGGGCAGAGTCTGGCCCAGAGAAGGTTCATAAACATGTGTTGAGGATGGATAGATGGATGGATGGATGAATTATCACAAGAAACTTCTATGAAAGAATTTTAGACATGAGCTAACAAAATAAGGACGGGGAGTTAAGATTTGTTTGCCACTTAGTTTTTTTGTTTTGGACAGGAGATCTGCATATCCCGAATAGAAGGCCACAGAAAAAGACTGGCAGTGAGCCTCATCTTTCTCTTTAAGAGAGCTTATGTTTTTTGGACTGTAGCTGTGCTGGCTTAACCTAGAACCACCTTTGGGGGAAATCCTCAGCAGCACCGTACTGTCCTCTGTCCTGTCCATCCAGGACACAGCTGTGCTGTCCTCTGGGGGGCAGACTGTGCCATCATGTGTTGCCTTCTTTATCTCTACAGCCCTGGATGGCAGGAATCATTATTCCTCCAAGACGTGATATAACCCGTCGACAGTAATACTTGGAAACTTCAACAGCCCACTTTTAACAATGGATGGAACAACTAGACAAAAGATGAATAAGGAAGTAGGAGACTTGACTGACACCATAAGCTGACTGGACCTGACGGACATCTCCAGAACATTCCACACAACGACGGGAGAATACACATTCTTCTAAGGTGCATGTGGAACACTCTCCAAGATAGACTGTATGCTAAGCCATAAAACAAGCCTCAAGTACATTTGAAAAGATTGAAATTATATAAAATATGTTCTTCAATCACACTGGAATACAACTGGAAATCAGTCACAGAAAGAACTTTGTGAAATTCATGAATACGTGGAAATTAACACACTACTACACAACCAAAGAATCAAAGAAGAAATCGAAGGGGAGAAAGTACTTTGAGATGAATGAAAACAAACACAACATAGGGAATCCTCTGGGGATGTAGGTAAAGCAGTGCTCGGAGGGAAATTTGTAGCTGTGAGTGACTGTATTAAAAAGGAAGAGAGTTCAAATCAACCTAACCGACTTTAAGGCACTGGGGGAAAAATAACCGAAAGCAAGCAGAAGGAAGGAAATAATAAAGATTAGAAATGAAATTACTGAAATAGAAAATAAAAAAATCAACAAAACCCAAGTTGGTTTTTGAAAAGATCAACAAAACTGACCAACCTTGGTTAGAAAGAGGTGAGGTAATTTCCTAGTATGACCCCTGAGAGTAAATGGCAGAGCTGGGGTTTCCAGCCAGGATTGTCTGATGCCAGAGCTGGGGTTGGGGGTCTGTCTCCTCTTCCCTAGACTGTGTCTCAAGGACCAGGAGCTGGCCTTACTCATCTGGGAGCCCCACTGCCTTGCCCTGTGCCTGGCACACGCAGGGGCTCAGGAAATGTTTGCTGAACTAAAATGGAAAGTAAATCTCTTCCCCACCCTGAGTCAACCATCTGTGTGAGATGATAAATTATGCTTCCCATGCAGATCGAGCTGAATTGCACTATTTCTGATGAGAAACGCTGAAAACAGCAAACTGCTTGTCCTTAAAAATAAACCCTCGGCTTCAGGGATTTGGCCCAGAAATGAACCGTGTTCCAGCTCAAGCCCCGAGACTGAGTTTATGACCCTGGAGTCAGGGGTGATGGGGCTTCTGACTGCAGTGAGAAACTCGATCACCTTGACCTGGCCCCTGGGTGCGGACTGGCCACCTGGCCGCCCTCTCCCCCAGCCTGGCTCCCACTCCTGCTGAGGGCCGGCCGGCTCGAGCGGGCAGCGGATCCCACAGCACAGGGGGCTGCATCCCGCCCCGCGCTGAGACGTTAGGAACAATGGTTCAGCAGTGGTCCCCCGGCTGAGCTAGACCAGGCTCCGCGTAGGTCTAGCTTTCTGACATTTTATAAGGGGTGAAATGTAAAGAATGTTGACTTTAATTAACCCAAGTGCATGTTGATACGTCCCGAACGGCTGAGGGGGCAAGGCGACCCCAGGTAGATTACACGCCGGGACGCTGCCACAGTTCCGGCTGGAGTGACAGGGCCACCTGTCCTGGGGGCAGGGGAGGGGGCCGGGTGCCAGCACGTCTTCTTGGCTGGACTGCTACATGAGGAAGGCAGGAGGCAGGCTGCTGGCCCATTTTCGAGAAGGACTAGACGAGGCCTCTAGAAGTCGCCCGAGGACTCACAGTGGGGAGGGCACTGAAGCCATCCTGGGGACTCCCAGGTCCCGTGATTTCGGGCACAGCCCTGCTTCTGGGAAGGCCGCTTGAGGAACGCCGGCTATGAGTTTCCCATGGAGGGTGTGTGTGGTGCGGGATGGGAGGGCGCGTGCTGTGCACGTTCATGTGTGTGATTTCCCCGGCTGACACGCAACAGCCCCCTTTGTTCTTTTCTTAATTTGAAGGTGACTCTCCTGGAAGCCCGAAATGTGGAATTGACCCTAAATTGAAAAGAAGATCTTTTTAGGGCAAGAGCTTTGTTCTTGTGAATTTTCTGCCTCACCAACCGTGGGGAATGTGAGCTGGAGGAAAAGTCTGATAAAGAGGCTGCTCATTCATTTCAAGGGGCCGAGGAGCTATTTTGAAGGAGAAAAGTCTCCTCATTCTCTTGGCCTTTTGATCCACTCAGGCTCCGTGGCAGGAGGACGTGGACGAATTACTCTGATCACCCAGAGCCCTCCCACCTGCTGCTGATGGGGCGGAAGGGACCAGAATAAAGCGTAAGGAAATATAAGCCTTAATTCTAACTTGAAAATTAACAAACTCTAATTTCCATACCATAAAATCAGTAAAAATAATACCCTCTCTCTATATCCTTATTTTTTTTTTTAATTTAGAGAAAGTGATGTAATTGTAAAATATCTCCCTCTCCTTGTTCTATGTCCGGGTCTCCCTGTTCTGCCACTAAACTATCAGGCACACATGCACTATTCGAAATGTTGGACATAGATTTAAAATTTCATGTTATAATTAGAATATAATAAATACCTATGATCAATGAATATTAGTATAAAAATTTGGTGATACATTATATCAGCATTAGGTTTATTTACATATAGCAGTATACTCAACTGTGGCTTAAACACAAAGGAGGCATTGTAGTTGTTTGTTTTTCAATATAACAACAGTGTGGAGGCAGGCAGTCTGAAGCTGATGTAGTTGGGCCTTTATCATCAGAGACCCAGGTTCCATCTGCTCTACCATATTTAGCTCACAGCTTTCATCTTCAAGATGCCTCATGGTCCTAACCTGCTGCTGGGGCTCCAGCCATCATATGTGGACTAAAGAAAAAAAAAGGGGTGCAAAAGGGAGCTCCTTACCCGTCATCCCCCCCTTTTTAAAAAAATATTTTATTTATTTATTTGACAGAAAGAGAGATCACAAGTAGGCAGAGAGAGCAGAGGAAACAGGTTCTCTGCTGAGCAGAGAGCCGACATGGGCTTCTATCCCAGGACCCTGAGATCCTGAAGGCAGAGGCTTTAACCCACTGAGCCACTCTGGCGCCCCCTACCTGTCATCCTTTTGAAGAGCCTTCTCAGTCTGACCCAACAATTTCTGTTTACATCTCCTCAGCCAGAACTCAATGCCACATCTCTGCAAAGGGAGGCTAGAATATATAAGTTTTCCCCTTTTTCCCCAATTCCTTTCTTCCCTCTCTCTCTTATTCCCTCTCTCCCTTCCCTCTTTTCTTAAAATCTGGGCATACTGGGGTCAGAGCCCCACTGCAAATGAATGGGATGAAGAAGGAAGACAGTGCCCCAAGAGAAGTTGTTAGAGCTGTGGTTGGAGGGCGGAGCATGGAGCCGGGTGGCAGAGAGCCAATACGGGCTCCAGGTGGGCACTTGGGGACAGACACACACGAATACGATTAGGTTCACAGAGGTTAGACTCATGTCCGCAATCCATGAGTGGTGAGTAGCAAGTCGGGGTTTGAGCCCTGGAAATCAGGGAAGACATCAGAAGGTGAAATTGGGTTTGTGTCCTGAGGCAGCCCCAGCGTTGATCCCTTTACCTTCCCCACAACATGGTGCGGAGGCGTCCATCTGGGCGTGTCCGTGTGCACCCGAATCTCTGAGGGGAAGAGGCAGCCCCCACAGCCCCTAGGGCATCGGGTTCTTCTGGGATTAGTCGTCTGTTAGGGCAAGGCGCAGGCAGTCCCTCTAACCTGAAGACACTAAGGGGCGAGTGCGGCACCCAGAGGCAAGCACACCCCGGCGTGGGGACCGGTCCCGGGCGCTAGTGCTGCTGGGCGGCGCCTCCCGGAAGGGTGACTGCTTGTCCTGGTGCGACGGGAATGGCCGACACAGCAGAGACCTGTGGCCTGGTGGCCTGGCTCGGGGTGCTACTGACCGGGGGCTTTAGAACCCAGAGGAAGAAAAAGCGAGCCTGACCAGTGCCTCAGTTTCCCCGTCGGCACATTGAACACGGTCCTTTGAATGGTCTGCCCCACTTCCTCAGGGCACTTTTTATCTTTTATGATCTGGGTCACTTCAGGACCTGCGTGTGGCCAGGGAAACCACACCTCATATGTTCTGGCTCTAAATCCCCTAAACTCGGAGCTGAGAGACCACTGATTCTTCCCTTAGGAAGGGGCTCTGAGGGGACAGGCTCCTTGAGGCTGTGCTCAGGCTCCTGCCTGCTCCTCCTGGAGGACACACACCCGCTTTTCCCCCTGGGCGCTAAGCCCCCTCCACACAGAGCCTCCTTAGGGACAGACCCCCAGGCCTCTGAGTTTCTGAGAGCACCTCTGTCTTCGCCTGCTCTGGGGTGACTGGCCACGCGGCCCGGCACGTGGCAGGAGCCAGGCCGTCTTCAGGGGCAGCACTGAACACACTGGGGTGAGGATGTCATCAGAGAATTAGCTGAGGGAGATCGAGGGCAGTGCCAGGAAGGCAAGCGGGGTCTTCTTCCCGCCGTGGGACGGCTGCTCCCCAGCTTGGCCTGGGTGGTGCCAGCTCCCCACCAGGTTCCCAGCCGCTCCAAGGACTGTGATGTCCGCTGCCGGCACCGAGGGCTCTGCCAGGCCCACACCCGCGAGAGGCTCCAGCGGCCCCAGTGACCATCACAGGATGCCCTCCCAGACGAGAAACAGGATACCAGGCCGGGGAGCCCTGAGAGGGACCAGAGCCAGGAAGTGCTTCTTCCTGCTGCAGGGACAGCTCCGTGACCTGGAAAGGTGTGGGCCGGAATGTTCGTGTTTCCACAGTGACATCACCTCTGCTGTGGACCCGAGGCTCGGTGTCTTGGACCTAACGAGTGCCTATAGCCCACATTGTTGGAAGGGAGACTGGCAGCTGATGTTTGTGCATTTGGACGGGCACATTTTGCATTGCAACCTGGGGAAGAATTCACATTTAACCACAGAATCTTATCTCAAAGATGCAGAGAAAGACACAGGGTGGTGTTGGCATATCTCAGTTGCATGCTCCCAGGGATGGTGAGCTTACTCCATGTAAGGCCTGAATTTACTGCTGGACAAGTTATAGCTCTGTGTTGAAATATGGAGTCCTATAATTCCCTCCGTTGCTTTTCACTCTTCCACCCCCAAACCAGATAAATGTCTACTCCCTGAAGCCCTTCAGAAATACCTTCCACGGGGCTGCTTTTCTCCAGACCAGACAGCCAGCACCTCTTCAACTGTGTCTCTTTCATGTGACTTCAGTTTGTCCCAGTTTCTTTGCTCTGAATTTCAAAATGGCAAGGGGTGGACCCCAGGACCGACACAATGTTCTAAGTAGGGTCTGGCTGGCGTGGAATGAAGCAGGGCCCTCAGCTCCTCGGAACCGGACTTCTGTTCACGTGGCCTAGGGTGTCCGGTCTTCGGAGCAGCTCAGCTGTCTTGCCACCCCACCCCCACCCCTTTCCAGCTTGAGCCCACATCTGTGGCTTATCCTGATAGAGATTACCTTGCTGGTCCCAGCACATCAGGCTTCCACAGCTTGGATTCTGTTCTTCCTCCCCCTGCCCCATGTGTTTTGCTTTTCCCGTCATACAGGACAATGGTTCCTTCCCCCACCCATCTTTCCTGTCTTTCCATGGAGCAGTTGACTGACTCTGAACAGGGGGCCAACTGCGCTGGAGGCCCATCTCCAGCAGCCTCCATCAGGGAGAGGCGAGACCAGGGCTGCCCGAGGCACCGGGGGTCCCCAGCCTCCGTCTTTCCTTCCTGCTCCCCAGCGGTCGATAGTACCTTCCTGTTGCTATGTAGGATGTGAATTTGGTTCTCATATTCTTCTCTCTCCGTGTGCGGTCGTATGTCAGCTCTGCCTCTCCTGGCTCAGGCCCACATTTATCCCGTGCCCCATTCACTCACCAAGCCCCATCTTTGGGCATAGCACCTTGCCAGGGCTGAAAGGCAGGGCTGGACCTCTTCCTTTATCACTTCCAAGGACTTACCCCATGGAGGGGACACAGTCAGACATTAGTGACTCATGGGAGAGCACAGAAAGCTGCAATAGTCACCCTGGAAGGGCCGGGGGGATCATCTGGTCCTACCACCTCTGGTCAGCAGGGAGTTAGGGGCAGACTTGGGTTCTGACACAAACCTGGGCTACGCACGAACCCACAGGACGGTGTACTGAAGACCCATGTGCACTCGTGTGCTGGGACCTGTGCAGGCGTGTCTAGCCCAGGAGGCGGCGAGGGGTGGGGGGCAAGTTCCTTCCACACTGAGGGGGTTCTACTTCACTCTGTGGGCTACAAGTGCCCCACGTGTCTCTCCCCCGATGCTGTGGCCCTGATCTGACCATCTGTTTTGGCTTCACAGCACCTACTTTGCTGCTGCTGTTCAGCCTTTGTTTTTTCCTCCCTTTTAAAAAAGACTATCCCTTCCAGCTCTCCAGCCTCTTCGAGTGGCTCTGCACATCACTTAGGTGTTAAGCAAGCGAGAGGGTTGGGCACTGTCACGGGGAGAGGCCGCGACGCTGCCAACGTGGTGAGCCTAGCATCAGTCCGAAGTCAGAGAAGCTTCATCTAAGTCCTGGCCTCTGCCTGCCCTGGGGCTTCCCTGCCCTGGGACTAGGCTCAGAGGGTCCAGGGGCACCCTGGGTCCAACCAAGGCACAGCTGGAATCACAAGTCAGCTCTCCAGTCCTGGCTTGGGCTGCCGTGCCTACTCTTCAATCTCCCTTTCTTTTTTTCTTCTCTTTGTCTTTTTTTTTTTTTTTTAAGATTTTATTTATTTACTTGACAGAGAGAAACACACACAGAGAGGGAACACGATCACAGGGAGTGAGAGAGGGAAAAGCAGGCTTCCCGCCGAGCAGGGAGCCCGACGTAGGGCTCGATCCTGCGACTCTGGGGTCATGACCTGAGCCGAAGGCAGAAGCTTAATGACTGAGCCACCCAGGTGCCCCTTGAATCTCCCAATCATTTAACTAGTGCAAACTCGAACTTGGGGCCGAGGATTAGAGATCGGGCGATTGTCACAGGGCCAGTTTTCTGATTAAATAAGAATAGCAATGGCAGGTACATTTTACCTCGTGCATTCCCTGAAGCAGGGCTCGTTCTCTATTTTCACTGCCCTCAGATTTCTTCAAAGGAGGCCATACCGTGCCTTAACTTTACAAGCAAGGAAATGGAAGCTCAAGGAAGTTCTGAGAAATGCCGCCAGAGACTCTCACCTGGGAAGTCTGAACCTGGGGTTGGAACTTGGTGTCTCTGCCTCGGGGCTTATGTTCCCTCCTGCACCCCGCTCTGTGTCCCTGGGAATAACCCTGAAGAACACCCTTCCCCCTCCCAGCTCTGCCCCGGCTGCGGGCCCACCAGGCCTGTAAGCCTGGCCCCATCCATTTCTCTGGCCCTGCAGGGCCATGCTAGACACAGGCTGGTAATGGGAGCCCTTCGGGGTCGGGGCGGATGGCCGCACGAATGCGCCCCTCAGGCTGGAGATCACAGGCCAGCCTCCAGACAGAGCTCACGTAAATCAGCCCTCAAAGAGACCCAGTTCCAAATGATCAGCGAACTCGACAGTTCCCACAGACATCCAACACCGCTGCCCCGTCCAGCCTGCTGCCCCTCGGGGGCGAGGTGTGTGCCTTGCACACCCTGGGAACCCAGACCCCGAGTCCTCGCAGGCTTCAGCCCCCAGTCTGGGACTCTTCGGATCGGGGTCTCTGCAGTAGTTGGCACGTGCACACCGTCTGTGACACGGGGTAGAGTCCCTGAGCCCAGTTTCAAAGCTTGCAAGCCCTTCCTGGCTGTTTGAGGCGAGCCACCTGTAGGGCAGGCCCGCAGGGAATGACTGTTGCTGGGAGATGAGCGGGGAGCGGATGCCCAAACGCGGGTGGACGGCTGACACCCAAGTGATGCTCACGCCAGCCCCCCCAGAGGGTGTCACCAGCATCACTCCCGTCAGCGTCACCACGCCCAGCAGGGCAGGCCTGGCTGTCCCTGCCGCCCGAGGAGCTGGAGTCTCCGTGATTCCACCAAGGCCCCTTGGATGCCCAGTGTCAGTCTCAGGAATGGAATTTGCCTCTACCTGACACCCGCCCCAGTTCCCTCTTCTCTTCCTGCTTCTTGGGTTAGCTCGGCTCGAAGAAATTTCTGCCTGAAATCGCTAATAGCCTGACCAACCGCCCCCGCAGAGTAATCGCGCCGGGAGTGTCCCTAACGCGTTGAATTCCCGTGTTGTTCTGAGAGACTGCAGACCGAAGAGTTCTGCAAACACGCGGAGAGCCTCCTCCAAGAGAATCCGGCCGTGCCCCCCACGGCTGGCCACCCACAGTGCCTTTTCTGGGTTTCTCGGAAAAACTTCACCTGGCCTTTTGGTGACACACCGGGGCTGCGGCGACACCAGGAGTCACAGCCTTCCCTGGGCCCCCACCTAGAGGTGACTGCACAAATCAACCTTCCCTTCACACCTCCCGTCCAGCTCAGGCAGCTCTGGCGCTGAGGCCCCCTGCCCCAGGGAAGCCGGGGCTCCCAGCAGACCCCCTTCCACCCCTGGGGCCTGCTTCTCCTCTCCCTTCATGCTGTGAAAGCCAAAGAGGGAGGACCGTCACATGAAAGGAGCCCGAGGAGGCCTGGCCCACATCAGACCACCAAATGGCATGTGCCAGGTCGTTAGCGTGAATGCGGTCCTGAGGGGCTGGGGGCTTCAGTCCGGGCTTCTCTGGGGAGGAAGCTGGCGCTGTCCCCGACGGCCCCCGTGGCCGTGGTCACCGAGAAAGCCCTGCGGGGTTCCTCACCTTACCTCCTACACACACATCCTTGCCTGCCCTCTGCCAGTGCTCACTTCAGTGACATGCTTCTTCTCGTGGACACGGTCCCAAAGGCTCCCTGACTGCGTCCCCACGCACCCTGCTCTTCCCTGGGAGCCCTGCGTGCTGCCCGAGGCCTCCAGGCTCGTGGTAGGGCTCCAGAGGCTCTGAGGGTCTAGCCCACACCCCCTCCCTCCAGCACCTGCTATGTTCCGACCCACCATGTGTGCGCGCCCAACACGTGTCTCCTCCAGCCCTGTACGCCTTGTGTGACCAGACGGAAGGACAGTGTGCTCCCGTCCATCGTGCCGGGCAGTCGGTGGCCCCATGCTAGTGTGAGCGGTGCAGCTCCCCTCTCTTTGTCTCTGGGCAGCAATTTCCCAAATTAGGTGGAAGCCCAGAAGAAGGTGAGAGCCAGGAGGGCTGACACCTGCTGGGCAGGTAGAGGGGCCTGGGCTTCAGTAGTTGTCATTGAACTATGTCAGTGTGAGGCTCCCCTTATTACCCCTTGATGGACAGAATGTTCAGATTCAATTAGCCCGCAGATATTTATGAGGTTTCATTATTCTATTTTCCTTATTTTGAAACGTTTTAGATATTTTCTAAAATACAAAGTGAAAAACAAATGAAAAAAATAAAAACTGCCCCTCACCCCCGATCGGGGGCTGTCTGTGCCCCTTCCTTGAGGTGAAGCGGCTTTTACCCGGATTCTTCCCCGTTCCTACAGAATAAAAGCCAACCTTGGCCCCTTCTTGACTCAGGCTGCCTTTACGTCCCCACTCATGTCCCACCATGACCTTGCCGTGCCCGACGCTCTGGCCACGTGGACCATTTGCTTCTCTCCATCTCCAGTTTTACTTCCCTTTCTCTCTATCCATGCCCTGGCCAGGGGCAGGACCTGGGAAGACTTCATGGAGGTGGTGCGTGTGGGGTGAGCCTTGGAGGTGAAGTAGTAACGTCCATGCCTTTGAGCATGAGCAAGAGAGGAGGTGAGGAGGGCAGGCTGGGGGCCACTGGGAGCCACTGGGGGCTGCGGGAGCCACGAGGTGTATGATGGACAGCGAGACACCTTCAGCTTTGTATTCTGAAGAGCTCCTGCTCAGAGGTCTGCGGAGAATGACTTTAGAGGAGGAAGAATCAAGACTCCAGGAAGTCCCTGACTTGCCATCGTCAGATGTGAGGTGACAAAGAAGGGACACTCAGCTGGACTTAGTGACATGGCGAAGGAGGGGCCAGGGCCTAGGCAGCTCCTCTATTCCTGCTGGAGTGAATGAAGTGATGAGGAAGAGCTCGATGGAGACAGGATGCAGGCACTTCGAGAAAGTTCCCAAATTGTAATAAGAGTCTTCTAAGGGCACTGTATGAAAATACATATTCTCAGGGCCTGCCACAGACCTATGGCATCAGGATATTTTGGAGAGAAGGGCCTGAAAATCCATGTTTCAAAATGCACCTCAGGCGATTCTTAGGATCCAACAGGTCTGAGAAACAGCGCTCACAGGGGTCAGCACGCTGCCTGGCTTATGCCGGGCCTCCTCCCGGGGGTGAGCCCTCGGCCAGCGGCTGCCCACAGAGGCCTGTGCCGTGCCTAGCGGGGCCCACGGTCAGTGTCTGGGGGAGGGATGAACCCATCTCCAATTCAAGACGAGTTATTTCCTCCCATAAACTGCCGTGAGTATTAGCCATGCCTTTGACCCCTGGGGTTGGCTGGCTGGTCCTTTTGCATGATTTGTCTGAATTTTAATCAGACTTTCTTATTGGATCCCAACATCTGCCTACTGGCTTCGAAGGCTTCCTAGCAGCGGGGCAGGTCCCACAGACTCCATATCTTCTAACGTGAACCACCAGAGAGGCTCCTACCTTCTGGTTAGGTTGAACAATAGTGAAAAGTAATTGCTTTTTTTTTTTTTTTTTTTTTTAAATAAGAGAGGAAATGTTACCAATGGCAAGGTCTTCAAAAGGCCACTTCACAAACTCAAAATTTACTTGAAAGCACACAATCTTTTGCTGGAGGCCAGGCTTGGTATGTTTCTGATTACACCGGTGACCCTCACTCTGAAAAGCCTTTGTAGATGGGCCTTTTTTCCTAGACAACCTACCGATGAGCAAATGATCTAACAGATTTCACACCACATAAATTTCAGCCTAATAAATGGCTTCAAATTCAGAGCTCCTCATTCTGGGTTCAGAGAGGTAGTCTTTTTACAAAAGCAATCATGGAGACAATTAATAAACCCACAAAACAGGGGAGAGTGAATTCTGTCCCTGTCCCCTGATCCCCTGTCCCCAAACTCCAAATGAGTAGCCTCCGGAAATGCAGATTTGCCTTGAGCTTTTCATGGGGACAGAAAGACGTCCGCGGTAAAGTCCACTTGGCAGCAAACGTCTTCTTCCCTGCCCAGAACCGTAGCCACTAGCCGCAAGTGGCTATTTAAATTTACGTGTGTACTAATTAAAATGAAAGATCATGTTCTTTAGTTGCACTGGCCACATTTCAACTGCTCAACCATGTGGCTGAACCCAACACATGTTGCTAGTAGCTACTAAATTACAGCACAGAATAGAAAACTCCCATCATGGCAGAAAGTTCTTTTGGACAGCGCCCTTCTGTTCACTCAGGGCCCAAAGTGCTTCTGTTTTGTCTCAATTATCAGTAACTCTTATCCCCTGGCACTGTTTTATTACATCAGCCTAGGTAAGCAAAATGAAATGAAGTTCATACTGAGGAAAATACAGATTAAAAAAAAAATCTATTGTTAATGAGAAAGAAGGGAACTTTGTTTCCAATCTGCTGATGAGCTCATTTTCTTTCCACTCTTTGCTATTTTGGGTGGCATATTTACAGCTTTGGGGATGAACAATCTTGATTATTCAGGGCCAGGAAAATAAAATCTGCTTTCTCATCCCAGTAAGATAATTCTTCTGTCTGAATTAACTAGGTAACTGCTCTGGCTGGTTGTCCTTAGGCTGCTAAGGGCAAGCACATATCAGCCTACGAGGGACGGTCAGGGCCGTGGAGAGCCCTGTGGTTCCCAGCCCCATGTAGGGTTGGCCAAAGCAAAACTGGGGGGACACTTATCCAAGGCCACATGGTCCTCCTGACTCCTGTCCCCAGGCCGTTCTCCTTAGCAGACAACATACAACCTCTCTCTGACCCTCGCGCCTTAGTCTAAGTTGTTATATATGGAGAAAGACTTGTTCTTGCAAACGCAGGAGGAGCTGCTTCAAAGGCTGGTCAAACTAGGAACTTGTGGGACCACAGAGGTCCTGGGAGATGTGGGCCTGGATCTGAGCTCTTGACCATCAGCCCAAGGCTGGTTTTCTCAGCTTCTGCAGGGGGAGGTGGGCCTTGCCTCATAAGATGAAGGGTTCCCCAAACACAAGGAGGGGAGTTGATGGGGGACAGCCAGAAGAATGACAAATGTCCACCAGCTTCCACCGGTAAGTGATGATGCCTGCTTACATGAGTCTGCCCCAGGCCTCCCTTGTAAACTCCAGACCTCAGTATTTTGATTCCTGTTAGCATCGTTTGGGGAGTTATTTTAAAGACACCTCAAGTTTACCCCAAACTGTTGAAAACCCTTCTCAGATTTGAATCTTCCCATGCACCTGCTTAGTGAATAGCGCCATCATTGTCTGAGTTAACCCAGCTGGATATCCTGCATCATTTTCAACCCCTCCATCTCTTTCTCTTCCCATAGCCTGTCCATCACCACACTCTGTAGGTTCGACCTCCCAAAGGTCCCTTAAGTCTGTCCATGTATCTCCATATCCTTGGAGATAGGTCTCAGCTGCTGTCATGGCCGTAATGGGCCATTGCTACAGGCCCCGACTGGCACACCAGTTTCTGGCTTGATGTATATTCTCCGCACTGAAGCCAGAGTGAGGTCTCTGAAGTGAAGTCTAACCATGTCCTCTCCCTGTTTTCAATCCTTTAAAGACTCCCTCTGACCTTAGGAGAAGCCAAAGCTCCTTGGTTAACTTCAAAACCTTATATGATCGGTCTCTTCCTCTCTCCAGATGCACCTCTCCACCCCTCCGTGTCTTTCCCCATTTCAGACACATCCTTTGGCAGGTGTAAGTGCTCACAACCTCCCGCTTCGATCTCCCATAGAACTTTTGTAGTTTCATCTTCCTGGAACACTCCTCTCCACCCATCAGGCCTTGGCCATCAACTCCACTCACGTCCTGTTTCCATTCAGGCATTACTTCCCTAAGAGAATCTTCCATCACCTCCCTGCTGGGAGGATGAACGCAGTCGGGCACGAAGAAGGCCCACCACTAAGACTTGGGTTTGATCTTGATTCCACTACTTTCTTAGTTGTGATCTCGAACAACCACTTAATCCCTCTGAGACTCAGAGACCTAATACACAGAAGATCCTAATATTTGCTTTGTAGGAACTTATGAAGACAAAGGACATGAGTGTGACAGGGGCCTAAAGTAGTCACTGTGTCTGGTACAAGGTAGGTACTCAAGTGATGCTTGTGGACCTCATCCAAATGGCCCTCCCAGTGGAAGACTTAGTTTCCTACTTTCCTTTAAAATCTTTATTTTGGGGATGCCTGGGTGGCTCAGTTGGTTAAGCGACTGCCTTCGGCTCAGGCCATGGTCTCGGAGACCCGGGATCGAGTCCCACATCAGGCTCCCTGCTCGGCGGGAAGCCTGCTTCTCTCTCTCTCACTCCCCCTGCTTGTGTTCCCTCTCTGGCTGTGTTTCTCTCTGTCAAATAAATAAAATCTTTTTAAAAAAAAAATCTTTATTTTGGTTCATACTGGTTTGTGTCTCTTTGCAACCAGAAATCTTACGTGGAGTGTAGCCCTAATCCAGACGCACATAATAAACGCATCGCGTTCCAAGTTCAAGCTACTACTGCTTCTAACATTGGCTCTTATGACATTCCATAAGCATGTCAACCATCTGGGTTCTGTGTTATTACTTCTGTCTCACCCCGAGAAAGCTGAGACACGGTAAAGCTCAGTAACTTGCTGAAGGTCACACAGCTAACAGGTGCCCGAGCTCAAAGCTGTCCTTGCTCTACACTCTCGCATTCTGCTATTTTATCTACATTTTGGAGAATTGACCCTAAAGCCATTAAAATGCTTGCAATACGGTATGTATACCGCTCCACCCACTGCCACACCAAGATCCCAAATTATGTAAAAGAAAGAAATGTACATATGCTCACCCCATGCAGTAGAAAAACACGTGAAAGGATTATACCAAAACAACGGTGATTTCTGACTGATAGAATTTTCAATAGTTAACAGTTTTTTTCTTCTTTTGCCTTTTGCTTTTCATCAATTTCCTACATTCTCAACACTATAAAAATGTATTATAACTAACATCTAAAAAAACAAACCTTATGTTTCTGAAAAGAACCTTTCCTATTAGTAAAATAAGAAAAAGAAAGAGAAAGAAAGCAAAGAACACCACTCCATCCATGAGGAGGGAGCTTGACATCGTCAGAGCTTGACGTCTGTAGACCCCTACTCTCTGGGCCCGAGTGATGGCTGAAATTCTCGTTTTCTGGTGAAGCTCTTGGAAATCTCAGTAATAAATAACCTTGGACCACAACTAGCTCATTCTATATCAAGCAATAAAGGTAGTGGTTGAGCATGAATTCGATGTCTACAGAAAGCCTTGAGAGGACATCTTGGGCTCTAGCCTGAGCTTGGCTGTCCCCCTCACCACACGCCTTAGAGAATCTCTACCCTCTTCTTCTGCCAAGTGGGAGACCTACCAAAATTGAGCTGTATCTGTTTCAAAATCTGGTCTGAGTTGCAAGAATATCAGTGAGTCTTGCTGTTGTTAAGTGTTTAACATGGATTCAGTCCCGTAAACTTCCGAACAAGCCTGTGAGTTAGATAGTATCCCCATCCCCCCTCACACCGGGAGGAAAAGGAGGCACAGAGTCCTTCAGGACCTGCCCGGGATCCCATCCCTGGTAAGTACAGAGCCAGGACACAAGCCTAGAGAGCCAGGACTTAGCGTGACTGATGAGTACAGAGCGGGGACTCAAGAACAGCCTGGCTGTCTAGTGAATTTCATGTGCTGTGAGTGCTGCCTGTGCCAGGGGACATCTTTCAGCCTGTGATACAGAAAAGTGCTTGGAACAGCTCAAAAGCATGAACAAAATGCAAGCTGTGAGGTTGGGGCATTTTAAAGGAAATGGCTTCTTGGTTTAGGGCAATGTTTTTGAATGGTTAGTGATTAGGAAGTAGGTATAAACCTAGAAAAGCTGCACATACATAAAACATTTCTACCTCTCACTGGGGAAGAAAAAGTTTCCACCAAGAGCGCAGGCGAGTCCCCAAACAGGAAGAGACGCTCCTTCCCCAATAAAGTAGTGATTTTGCGTTCGTATGCTCCGCTCCGGCCATCGGCTCCTCAGACAGCAGGTGTATTACACAGCTGGGTTTATGAAGATGGCCTGGGCAAAACAAGCTTGCGACTCTCTCCCCTGTCCACCCATCCCTCTATCCACCCATGTGTCCAGTGAGCAGAAACGTGGGTGAGTCCCAATACTGCAGACTGGAGTTAGTCACCTGTGATAGACATCGGATATCGTCCCTAAGATGCCTTGGGGGGAAAGACCTACAATGACCCCCGGGTTGCCCCCTTTCCCTACTTACCCTCTTCCGTCTAAAGGATTGCCAGTGGACGAGGTGAGGTCCTTTTACAAAAACCTCCAGGGGAAAGGACTGCCTGGCCCCCCCGCAAAGCCCTTAATCACAATGTTTAGGACCCGTGGGAGAGCTGCAGCAGGGGTCAGCTTATCAAGGTGGGATTTATTTACTTACTGTCCAAATCATTTCACATCAGATTGGCCTGCTGCTCTCTGCGCTCACCGGCTGGAGAGCAGAGGTGACAGATGACTCCATTGCTTACTTAACCAGCCATAAACAGGACTTGAAAGAAAGGGGTTCACTGCTCATAGCTCATCTTTGGGGAATCTGACAAGCATCAAATTGATGGCAAACTTCTGCTCATTATCGCAAACGCCTTTTCCGCTTTCCCCCCCTTTTCTGTTCCCAGAGGAAGGCATTTACCGTGGCAAACTCACTGGTTTCACTGCAAAGAGAGTAGGATAAAGTGGATTTAAGCCATAAAGTTGTGTCCAGTCTAAACGGCCTGGGAGCTGTTGAAAATTTTCTTTCCCACCCATCGGGACCTCAGGGTAGGAGGCAGCTTACAGAAGTTTGTGGAAATTTCAGGTTGCTCAGTGTTCCAAAACCCCTGAAACTCAGATTATCTGTAATTTAGACTATGGTAAGATTAAGTTATAGCAAAGCTACGGTATTTGAATAATGGTTGTGATCTCTATGACATACACACGGGAGTAACATGTCCCACAGTTCATGGAATAATTTCAATGTATATGGTTCCTTCCTCCAATACCCCTTCATTTCCTACCCCAGAATAAGAGAGAAATCGGGATGCTGACTAATGCCGGGCCACCTGCCGTGCCAGGTGTTGGGCTTTTAGAAATATTTTTTGATGAAATTATCCAAACATGCCTGCATGAGTTACATGATCACCCCAGTGAGACAACGGAGGCACAGACCAGTGATGCATGTTGCTAAACTTCACTCCTGTGGTTTATCTCGCCGTTGGGCTTCAAGCCCAGGGCTCATGAGACCAAAACCCAGGCTCCTCCTCTAGCCTCTGTCTTATCTGCCAGAATGTGGGGACTGATGAGTGGTCGGAGAGGTCGAGTATGGTCACCAGAGTCTTATGCAGGTGTAGGTGTCTGTGTGCGCACGTGTGTGTATGTTTGCGTGTGTGTGCATGCGCACGTGTGTGTGTGTGCGTGTGTGCGTGAAGTGGCTGGTGTACAAGAAGCTAAAAGATTAAAGAAAAAATGAAGGTTAGGATATAATACGCTGAGAGAAATTATTCGGGGTGTGACAATAAAATCTATATGAGAAAGTAAAATAAAGAACACAGCCAAAGGAGAAATGGCCATGATCACGTAATGCTTGCATTAGGAACAGCTCTCGCTGGACTCCTTTAACACAGACAGGGTCAAAAAGGGAGGTTCTACGCATGCAACAGCTCGCACTGAAGGATTCACCTGTGTGGTACCTACCACGTACCTGGAATCAACAAATGTTCTCTTAATAGGATAACATTCCCTTTTGGAGGATTAACATAAGCCCTTTTGGTTAGTCAGCATGGTGTCGGTGGGTATGTGATGTTAGGAGCCCTGTGCTTCCCTGGCTGGCTGGAGCTGGGTGGACACTTCTGGGTCCCCTCTCCAGTGGGGTCTGTGGGCTGCGGAGCCGAGAGGTGCTGCTCGGGCCGCCGGCTCCCTGCTGCATACCATTAGTCAGAATTTCGTTTAACAATGTGTTGAGACCTTCTTGGGGCCATCAGACCTCATGCCATTCCCTCTACATTCTCAAGTCATTGGGGGTGCTGGAAAGAGTATGTTATTTCATGGTCTGAAGGACCAGGTTTTAAATCCCTGATATATATATTTGGTGTGACCATAAATCCCTAGTCTTCTGGTCTGTACGATGCGGACAATAGTCCCTTTAGTGGTGGCGTACTTCCGTCGCGGGCAGTGAGAAGTAGGTGCCTGGGGTCTAGTATGATGTCATCGAATGTTAGCTTTCTCTCATCTTCGGAAACATCGAACTTGAACTTCTGAGTGAAAGACGTCTCTTTGTTCCTCCGCTTGTTACCAGAGACAAAGAACATAGCGAGCTGTGCGGCGGTTCCTCAGTGAGTGAAACAGAATCACTATACGACTCGCCAGTCCTACTCCTAGGTCTGCATCCAAGCAACTGACAACAGGTGTTCAAGCAAAAGCTTGCGCAGGTTCACGGCCGCACCTCACTCCAGAGGCAAAAGGGAGGAGCCACACAAATGTCCGGAGATCCATGAATGACACCAGAGCGGGCGGTACATCCAGACGGTGGCGCAAGATTCAGCCGTGAAAAGAGATGAAGTATTGAACACGGGCTGCGACACGGTGGGCCTCGCGGACGTGCCAGGTGAAAAGGGGGGGACACAAAGGCCACGGACGGTGTGATTCCATTGACATGAAATGCGCCAGCGCAGTCGAATCTCTAAAGACAGAAAGGTGATTCGTGATTGTCAGGGGCTGGCGGGGAGGGAGGAAAGGGGACTTCTGAGTACAAGGTTTCCTTTCGGGGTGATGGAGGCAGTGGTGGTCGCCCAGTATTAAGACTAAGAGCCGCTTTAAAACGGTTACAATAGTAAATTTTATCTTAGGTGCATTTTACCACGATATTTAAAGAAAAAAAAAAAGGATGGAGCCGTGAATATACTCCATAAATATCCTTCATTGTCATGCAGGTGAGCGCTGGTTTTGAAATCCGAATGGAGCCTTCTGGGAGGACAGGTCACCGCGCAAGAAGGTCTTTCCTCACGGCCGGGCCTCGAACCCGCGCGGGGCAGGGATCCCTCCGCCTGAGACCGCCGGCTCACACAGCCTGTGCGCCCGCCTGCCCGCCCGTCGGGGCTCCACGCTGCTACACAAAGACCCTTTCTTTCCCCGAAGCCAGGAGGAGCCGAGGGGCACGGTGGACGCGTAAACACAGGCAGGAAGGCCTGCCGCCTGAAAGCTTCCCGAAGCCCCTTTCTGACAAATGAAAAATGTTGGTGACTTTAAGTCACAGGCCCGGCTTTTAACAACCCTCGGCGTATTTATTTAACCCAGTAAATATGTTTATTAGCAAGGCCGCCTGCTTTGTAGAGCAGGTAATGGATTCCCCATATGTTTCTGCTTTGCAGAGCGGGGCCCAGGGGCCAACACCTAGCCTCCTCCAGCCTCCGAGGTGAAGGCCTCGGTGTGTCGCCTCCCTTCTGGCCTGGTCCCTCCCAGCGCGTAATTACCGCCGTTCCCAGAGAGGAGGAAATCCCCGGGCCGCGGCCTTAACTAGTCCCGGCGTTCCACTACCAAAGGGCATGTCTCGGAGGGGGGAAGAGAGGGGCAATAAAGCTTTCACATTATTAACTTTTCCTTTCTGAAAAGAAGCCTGAAAAATACCATCGCACCACATTAAAGGCGGTACGTGAGTGCGGCCTCTGCCTAATGAGGGGCTGGGACCCGGGCCCCATCGAGCGCTCCGAGGGCCCCCGGGAGCCAAACCTTGAAGCTGTGCCTGAAGCCGTGGGCGCGAGGGTCGGGCGCGTGGGCTGAGGTTGGCACCTGACTCGGGGCCCCCGGGGCCGCAGGGTGCTATCCCAGAGTCTGCACCCTCCTATCGCCATGAGGGCTCCTTCCCTCAAGGACTTCAGCAGGCCACGCAGGAGGTGACGGGGAAGCAGCCAGGTGCCGTCCGAATGGCCGGTGCCCGAACAGGTGTGGAAGATCCTGAGCAGCGAGCCCCAAGGTGTGGGGGGAGTTTGTCTGGGCCAAGCTCCCCACCCCCTAGAAAGCACAGCTTAGGGCGCAGGAGGCCCAGGGTGAACTGTGCTGTGGTCCAAGATGTCTCCCACGGGCCTCTCCCTAGGTCCCACCCATAAATTCCCAGCCAACAGAAGGAGTTTGAGCTTTTGATTCATTTGGATGTTTTGACAGTGGGTGAAATTGCGTCTCTGGGCATCCCAGCAAAGTGTAGTGTTGGTCCAGACGCACGTGGGGCTGTGGGAAGAATGACCACTGGGTTTGGACCTCAGAGCTGGTCTTGCTCATCTCGTGACCTTGAGTGAGTCTCTGCTCTCAGGCTGTTAGGGCCTCATGGGTGGACTCTGAGCTCCTTCATCCACACTGCAAGGCTATGTGCTGGGGAGGGCATGGAGGCCTGCAGGGGTCAGGAGCCAGACTGGGGCCTCTCCTCCCCCTCTCCCACACCCTCCTGCTGGCCTAAGGACGCACCTATCACTGGGTGAGAAGGAAAGCAGGCAAAGTCTTGAGTCTGGAGAAAGCGGAAGAGCCCACCTAGATTCTATAATCCTACTGGAGGCAGCTTGCCAGGTCTAAGGACACTTCACTGGCTCTGCTCTCTGGAGATATTGCCTCCTCTTTGAGAGCTCCTAGCAGTAGGGAGCTACTTTCTTATCTCCTCCCCCATAGTAGTACTGACTTCATGGTCCCACGAAAAATAGGTCCTGATCTAGAACTACTAGGTCCAGTTGCACAGGCTGTGCACTGACCATTCCTTGGGGGAGTACAGGGGGTTCAATAGGCTCTGCTGTCTATGCGATGGAGCCCTGTATATGTGTGCACTGTGAAAGTCCTGCCAATCAACGGAACTCCTGACGTGGGAGAGATGGCAATGCCCACTGTGCACTCAGTGTGGATGTGAGAAGGAGGGCCACTCTGTGTGGATGGGGGGAGGGAGGGCCTGGGATTTAATTTGCCTTTGTGATTAATAAAGCAACGTTGCATGCCTTATCTCATCCGACTCTCTTCGTGGGAGCAGGTGGGCATTAAAAATTCCATTTTATGTGTGGGTAACGAGATGACCACACAGGGGAAGGGACCTGCCGGACTGTTCAGATCCCAACACGGAGTTGCAGAGCCAAGACCTGAGCTGGCTGAGATGTTGGCCAGTGCTCTGGCCACAGAATGGTGAGCTGCCTGCAGGCTGACCCCTCATCCTCTCTCCTTTGCCGGGGAAGGGTCTTCAGGCCTCTCTGCCCTCATTGCATCTGTGTATCCCTGGGAGGGAGCTGCTGGCAAGAACCTCAGCTTTGGCTTCAGATTCCAACGTTGCTAGCTGATCGGTTTTCCGCAAGTTCGTTCGTTCGTTCGTTCATTCTTTCCTTCCTTCCTTCCTTCTTTCCTTCCCTCTTTCCTTCCTTCATTCCCTCATTCAACAAGTATTTATTGCGTGCCTACTGTATACTAGGCATGCATTTGGCCCTGGAGATGCCCAAGTAAATAGCGCACGCATGCGCACGCGCACACACACACACACACACACACACACACACACACTCACACACCCCTGCATGCAGTAAGGGGTTAGAATTCACCATTAGCCACGCCCTCCAGGCTTGACCCCCACCTGCCCATTCTCCTGGATCATTGTAGACACAATCATGCCATGACCTCTGCCCAGGGATCAGAGGATGGGGTCAAGCTCCCTCTCTGGGCAGCCTCAGCCCTTGGGAGCAGGCAAGGGAGGCATGGGAAAACCATCCATTCATCCCTGTGCTTACATTTCCTGGCCTGGGGTGGCTGAGCGTTGTCATGCTTGAGCTGGTGATAATATATTCCACGACACAGTGCTCGTAACATTAACATCCGTGCTTGTCTTGGTGAATGATTTTCCCTGATACACAGAGCATTTCCTGTACCAGGCACCGTGTGCTGTTTATTTATAGGGTCACTAAAGGAAGGGAGATGCCAGTTTCCTCGTATGTGAAATGGGGGCGGGTGGAGCAGCTTGGAAGAGTTCTTTATCCATAGGAGAGATTGTAATCGTTCAATTAAAATGTCTATGTGAATGACCTCAGATAGTCCTCAGTGCGTAGCAGCCCATCAGAAAAAATGCTAACTATGTTTGTGTTTATTATTATCGGAGGCATCAAATTCCATACAGGGAAGGAACGGGTCTTTGCTTGCCAAAGATCAAAATGCCTGCCGGCCTCTGCTCCATCAGTATTTCAGAGGGGGTCCTATCAGGTAAGTGCAAGAAGAGAGAGGCTTGGTGGTCTCGGTATGAACTTTGTGTCCCCCTGCGTGGCAGAGTCCCAGCACGTTCCAGCCCTCGTCAGTCTCAACAGCCCCTGTCTCCTCCAGAAACTTCCCTGATATTTGAAAGGGGAAATCGGAACAGGCACGCCGAGCTTCTGGGCTGGAGTTGTGCAAGGCAGCAGCTGTTGGCGTATTTACCCACGAAAGGCTGCGTGTTGGGACAGCGGAGGGTGGGAGAGGAGAACCCGTGGATAGCAGGGAACCGGTAAGTGCACGGAACCAGCTTCTCAGACCTGCTCAGGAAGAGAATGGTAAAGACCAGAGCAAAGTCTGTTCATGCTTACACTGGATCTGCATCACGGTGGGCGTGGGAGAAGGTGATGCTTCTGGAAACATGAAAGGGACTTTGTTTTCATTCTCAAGAGCATTCAGGGAGTGTTATGGCTTTGTGCCGTGTCAAAACGATTGTGAGCGTTTAGTGATTGTTTTCCTCATCTTACAGATGAGGAGCTGAGGCTGGGAACCGTTCAGGGTGAGGACCACGGAGTCAAATGACATGGGTTCAAATCCCAGGTCCGCCACTTATTAGCTACAGATCACTCTGGGGAGGTTATTCCTTCTCCGTACATCAGTTTTCCCAATCTGGAAAGCAAGGATGATAAAATAGTTCAGGGTTATTGTAAAATGCTTAAACAGCGCTTGGCGCCCAATGCAACATTAGGTAACTGTTGGTGACCATGGTGCTAAACTCACGGCGCCATCCCTGGAGAAAAGTGGACTCGGGCCCTGAACACGAGTGGGCCAGGCCTGTGCTCTTCCCATGAACCCGATGCTGCCTTAAGCTTGAGCAAAAGGTACTGAAGAATAGTAAACAAATATACTAAATTAAAACCAAAGTATGAAGAGACAATTTGCTTTACCACTTGTGTCCAGGGGTGCACCACTGGCCAATCAGGAGAACATTTGGTAGAGGGACCCTTGATCAAGGCCTTAAGCTCATTTGGAATTAAGACCACCACCATGACAAAAAACCTAACCTTACCCGAAAAAGCCCCCCAGTAGCTTCTCAGGTCACAGAACTGTTTACTAAGATTAATTATTATTATTATTATTATTATTTTGTTGTTGTTAGAGGAAGTTTCCTGAACGCATGTTCGCATGTCTCTACTGTGCTCACTCCGCTCCCTGTGCCTGAAAGCTTCTTCTCTGAATCCTGCCTGTTCTTCAAGATCCTGCTCAAGCCTCACCTTCTCCAGGAAGACTTCCCTGACCACCTGGCCCGCAGGGATGGCCTCCTCCCGGCATCTGGGTACCCATTTGGCCAGGAGCACATAGACTCCTTTACATACATACAGAAGTCCTTTTCTGGAAACTAGATTGTAAGCTCCCTGGGACTGGAGCCCCGCCCTGTGTCCCTTTGTATTTTTTCTTACCACTTTTGACTCTGGATTATTGAATTTTTATGAGCTTACACACTCCGATGCTCATAGAGGTCCCCCTGGAATGGCATTCTGTTTTTACTTTTGTGGGTTACAGCATCCTGCATCCCAGCACCTACCTCCCATAGATGTGTATTTAGTCAGCTTTTCTCCCATTCACCAAACATGTGTTCAAACCCAGCAGGTGAAGGCTCTAGGTGACTAGCAATGAAGAAGGGGGGCTCCTGGGACCAGGATGCGTGATAGGGAAAACCAGACATGAACACAAATAATTACAGCCTGCTAGGTGGTGGGACGGAGGTAGGCGTTCGGGAAGAGCATAGTCGGCCTGGGAGATGTGAATCGCCTTGAAAGTCGTGAATTCGTTATCAGAAAAGCTCCCTCCAGTTCAGAGGCATGCGTGCAGACCCAGGGAACGTTCCTGGCTTCCAGGAGCTTACGAGGCTTAGGGGATAATAGTCAGGAGGATGTGGTCCCAGAAGGAACTGGCAGGAGACAGTCAAGGGAGGAAGGTCTCAGAGAAGGTCTAATAACTCAGTGCTGGGCCAGTTTTCAGGATTGTAGCCAGGGTATGCAATCGGTCAATCTGAGGTGACAGGTGGGGAATTCCACCTGTTGACGACGGTGACCTAAATGTTAGTGAGTCGGAGGGCTGATGAAATATTCCCAGGCCATGACCAAAGTATGTAATACGGTCAAACCCCCAATGGTCTTGATTGCAAAGGCGATTTCTGTCCTGTCTCCGAGTGAGCCTGCATCTCGCGGCCACGTCCCTCCTCCCGGGGAGCCCGCGAGCCCCGTGTTTTTGAGCCTGCAAACCGGGCTCTCGTCTGCCACAGGCGGCTCCTAGCTTTCAGCAGAGGATTACTTAGAATAACAAGTTAATGACGGTCCTTAGATCAGGCGAGGCTTGCTGGGAGAAGCCGACATGCCAGAGTTCATTTCATTCAAGTCTGGTGGGGGTGGGTTGAGAAAACACGTTGCAAATTCCATTGTAAGAAAAAAAAGGAAAGAATTCTTTGCCTGGTCCAAGTGGTGATTTAGAAGAGGCATGTGGGACGGGTGCGTCATAAAAATATAAAAGCGACCGTCACCATTTTCTGAGGGTGGTGGGTTAGCGGGGCAGCGGGCCTACCTGGGGCAGTGAAAGGTGGGCTGGCAGCTTGGGATCCCCTGATCTGGGACCTCGCTCCCCAGGAAACCACTGGGCGGCTCACGTGGGGTTTGGTGTGGGGAAAGAGGGACAGGAAAAGGGGAGGGCAGAGGTGAGGCTCTGCTGACTCTCCTCCATCAACACCAGAGACCACCAACGGGCCTGAGCTTCTGCTCTGCTCCCCGCCCCCCCCCCACTAGCACCCGGGCCAGCCCACCTGATGCTCTTCTTGAAGCGTTGAAGGCGTCTATGCTCACTCCTTGGTTCGTGCAGTAGGCATTTCATGTCCTGAGCCTGTGAGGAGAATCAAGTAACACAAAACCTCTTGGCCACGTGCTAACTCTGATCAGCAAAGTCTGTTAAGGCAGCAATGGCCGTGAACACACATGCAGGAAGAGACACAACACGTGTGTGTGTGTGTGTGTGTGTGTGTGTGTGTGGCCGTGAACACACATGCAGGAAGAGACACAACACGTGTGTGTGTGTGTGTGTGTGTGTGTGGCCGTGAACACACATGCAGGAAGAGGCACAACAAGTGCATGTGTATGGGGGGGACGTGTGTTACTGACTTACAGCGTGTCCCCATCTTAGAAAAGCTCCAGAGCCCTGCGGGCTGGTGTTCTAGAAACTGGAGGTGATGCCCTAGGCCCCGAAGGACAGACAGATGTGGAAGGTGGAAGAAGGACCGCACAGGAATACGGTGTGTGCTTACCATGAGTGGGCCTGTTAGCACACATCGCTTCTGATCTTTAAACTAACCTAGGCAGTTCTTGCCCGAGGGAGGGGGTGGGCCCAGATATTAGACCCCTTTCCGTGTGTGCAGGCGACCATTGCAAATGGTAGGACACTTTTACCCCTTAAATGGTCCATTTTTGTTTTGTTTTGTAGTTTTATGATTTATTAACACCAATACAATGTGCACATAAGCCGTCCGCCTACGCATTGTCTTCGCTGGGTAGCCTGGCATTGGGATTGCAGGCTCTGCGGGCCGGCTGGGCTGTTCATTCCATGACAGCCCTGAGGTCCTCGGAGGAGAACTGGGAGCAGTCTCTGCACGGGGAGATTTGCGGCCCTTGATGTTACCGACAAGGAACTTCCGGAAGCCCCTGGGTGGCATGTGCTTGGTTGTCTTCTTGCTCCTGTAACCTCTGTTGGGCAACAGGATCCGGCGCTTGAGTCTCCCGTGCACATCCATGCCTCTAGGTTTTCTTCTGACCTATCAGCCTGACTGATGAGCTTCCCTTCAGGCTTCACCAGGGGCCCGAGGGCGGCCATGATGCCGAGTAAGAGATGGCCACCACCTCCCCAGGCAGCGCTGGGGGAGACAGGGGAAGCTCGCTCCCTTAAACAGAACAATCCTGAGGCTCAGAGAGGTGATCTTGGCTAATCTATAGCTGGCAAGTGGCCAAGTTGAGACTTGACTCCATCGGTCTGACCACGGCCTGCAGGTCTCTCTGCCGCTCCGTGAGGAAAGGGCCTCCTGGCCTGAGCTGGGGGCACATCCCAGCGCCGCTGGAAGGCCCGCCCACGAGCTTGCCGGGGACACAGTAGGAAATGGGGATTTCCAGGCCCCACTGGAAAGGAAGACTTCACCAAAGTGTGTGCTCTGGCTCCCTGAGTCCCCTGAGGTCCCCATCCTTCCTCCTTGGCCTGGCTGGAGACTCTGGCTCTGAAACGGGAAGTTCCTGAGGGATGAGAGTGCAGGACGGTCTGCTGGGAGTTGTATACAGGAAGAGGAAAGCACAGGTAGAACTGGAAACGGTATAAACACATGACTCAGTGCTTCCCTGGTCTCCTCAAGGCTGGCTTGGCGCGAGTGTCTGGGGTAGGCCTCAGCTCTCGGGAAGAGCCCCTGAGAAGCTCTCTCTTGCTGGAGATCCAGTTCTGAGGTCCATGCGGCTTGGGCAGCTGGAAGTCTCCTATTTACCAATGGAGGGTGTCTATTCAGGGGCCCAGTGGAGCAGCAAGTATGTTGGCTATGAAGTCAGGGATTCCTGGGCTTGAATCACAGCTCATTCCTTTACTGGCTGTGTGACCTCGGGCAAGTTGCCTAATAGCTCTGGGCCTCAGTTGTCTCATTGATTACACAGAGGGGATTGGAAGGTGGAGGGTTTGGGTTATAAAATCTGAAAGGACTGGTCACATATTCGACGTTTTTATTGAATTTTTGTGCTGTGCAGGCAAAATGCTAGTGCCGCATGCAGATTTTAAGGAATGACGAGATAACAGTAACAGATTTTTACCCATAGCTGTCACCTTTCACACCACACAGTAGAGCTTTAATAAGTGCATTTTGTAGTAGCTGGCCTTCAAGGCGGCCCCAATGATCCTGGCTTCTCGATGTTCATGTTCCTGTGTAGTCAGTCCCCTCCTACCTTGAATCGGGACTGGCCCCTTCTGACCAATAGAATATGGCAGAAGTGATGGCTGGTGACCTCCGAGCTGAGGTCATGCACGCGTCGCAGGTCCTGCCCTGGTCTCTGGAATCATTTGCTTGAGGAAGGCCAGTGCCATGCTGTGAGGACACTCGAGCGGCCTGGCGGAGGGGTCAGCACGCAGACTGGCCGAGGCTTATGACCGACTCACCAGGCATGGGTGTGAGCAGCCCTTGAAGTTCTCTCAGTGCCTCATGACTGCATCTTTAGTTGACATCTGACCATAACCTCATGAGAGGGCTCCCCAGTATGACCACTCTAAAATCCCAACTCCTGGAAACTGGGACAGATAATCAAGGACTGGGGCCATGAAGCTTTGAGGTGACTTATTACAAAGCGATGGATACTCAAGCAAGTTACCCTCTGCTCTTTCCCCAAAGCTCCCTCTTGCTTCTTTGACCAGTTTACCTGCCAGTCTGTTTGGGGGCCACCCCTCTGCCCTCATCCCACACTCTTTGTCTCTGTTGGCTTCCTGGGTTGCTGAGAACTACCCTCGGGGCCAGCCCCCAGCCCAGTGGACAGCCCCTTGTGGCTCCCGGGAACTTGAGTGGTATTCAGCATGGCTGCCTCTTGTTGACTCACACCTATGTTCTCTGCTGGCTTCACGTTTTTCAGCCTGTCCAGCAGCTTCTCTGAGCTACTTCACCAGTAGAGGGGAAGCTTCTAGAAGGGCCTCTCTTACCAACTCATCCGCATTCCCCTACGAGTGTATTTCCCTACAAATCCATTCTTTCTTTTTCTTTTCTTTTTTTTTTTAAGATTTTATTTATTTGACAGAGAGAAACACAGCTAGAGAGGGAACACACGCAGAGAGAGTGAGAGAGGGAGAGAAGAGCAGGCTTCCTGCCGAGGGGGGCTCGATCCTGGAACTCCAGGAACATGAGCTGAGCCGAAGGCAGTTGCTTAACCAACTGAGCCACCCGGGCGCCCCCAAATCCATTCTTTCTGACCTAGCACACGCAGATCCGACCATGCTCTAGCTGACTTGGAGCCTCTCCACCGCCTTCGAGGGCCCCAGGATACAAGATCAGCGTTGTTGCCCAGCGGTAAGGAGCTGCGTCCTCCACTGCCCCCTCCCTGACCCTTTCAGCTTGGCTGATAAGTACTTTCACTTGACATCATTGTTTGAAAGATTTCTGGAGAGGTGGAAAATAAGGGTTGAGCAGGGCATCCCAGGGACCCTGTGTCAGAGGAGTTCGTCCTCCACCCCCCACCCCCCAATCAAGAAATGCCTTTAGTGCCACAGGCAGAAAGCTAGGAAATACTCCCATAGGTAGTTGCCTCCATCAAAGTTTTTGGAAGCAGAGGAGGAACACAGAGAGATGAAGATGTGGGCATTGATGGTTTATTTCATTGATGATTATGACAAAATGCTAGGAACACAGATCGCTAAACACTTGCCTCTGAATTTCTACTAACTAATAAAGTCACTTCTGTGGCCTCTTCCTTACAGAGGTCAGGAAGAACTTGGTGTGGACCTTCTCTAAGCAATCATGAAGGTGCACAGAAAAAACAGTTCCAGCAGTCTGATGTGAGTCTGATCGCGTCTAGGGCACTGGGAGAGATTGTCAGAAACACTACCAGCTGGTCCCAGACTTCGGTCCTTGGGGGTGGGGTGGGGTGGGTGCAGAATAAGCAAGACAGATAAGGGTCCAATCCTGACTCTGCCATCGACAGGGGTGGTCTTGAGAAATCCCAGTGTCCCTCTGAGCCTCGGTGCCTTCGGTTGTAAAATGGGGGTGATGATGCCTTTCCCGTGGAAAGCACACGTTGTACTGTATATAAAGCAATTGGAATATAGCGAGAGCCAGTAAGTGCTCCTTAACATCAATCCCCATACCAAAGTGACAGCTGGAGGCAAGGAAAAAACCCATATACACAACATCAAAAAAAAAAAAAATTCCTTACAGGGGGAGGGAAGAGAGAGAGAGAGAGAGAGAGAAAAGACAGGAGCATTGGAGAGGAAGAAAGGAATTAGTGCTGTCAACAGCAGGCCAGTTTGTCTTAAAACCTTTCAAATTGTGGAAAGAACTGAGCAATGTCTTTCCTGGGGCAGGAGGCACTGGGCGGTGGGGCTGTGCACCCCTCCCCCCCAGGTGGCCTGCACGGCATTCCGGAGGGAGGGGCGCCTGCTGTTGGGGAAGTCTTCTCAGAGAGGCTGCAGCCCCACCCAGAGCCGGCAGGGGAAAGGGGGGGCAGGGGGCAGAAGGGGTGAGGGAGACAGCTGGATCAGCTGCCCCGTGGGCGGACTTTGAACTCATTATGTGAAGTAAAACAAGCCAGACACGAAAAACCATACACTGCGTGATTCCATCCACCGGAAATGTCCAGAACAGGCAAATTTACGGAGAGAGAAAGTAGATGAGTGGTTGCCTTGGTTGGGCGGGAGGGTCTTGGGGAAATGGGGAATGAATGCTAGTGGGTATGGCTTCTTTTTGGGGTGATGGAAACAGTCGATGAGTGATTGTAGTGGCTGTGCACACAAGTCTGTGACCGCAGGAAACCCACGGGATTGTAGACTGCAAGCGGGGCAATGGCACGGGGCGCGGATCCGAGCTCAGTAAAGCCATACCGAAAAGCGGACATCACGTGAAATCCACCAGGTGTTCTACGCTGACTTTGTCATTTTGCTTGTGCGGGTTGCTCCCCAGTGGCAGCGACATGTTTCCTGGCAGGGTGAAGGTCTTCATGCCACTGGGAGCAGAGGCCCCCGTGAGAGGCCCAGGTCCTCATAGGGAGGGGAGAGCATTTCCTGGAACCAGTGTCCGGGCTCTCATGCACAGTGATGGCCTGTCTGTCCTGAGAGCATGGCCCCTAGAGGGGTCAGGAACAGGCCCAGCAAGGAAGACGGAAGACAATCAACTTCCTGTCATGGCCACCGTAATTCCCATTCTAAATTCCAAATGCCCAAAGTTCTGAAATCAGAATGCCCTGGTCAGAGAAGTTTAGTAACGAGCTCAAGGTCATGCAGCTGGCAGAGAGAGGCGGGTGTGAAAGCCCAGCTCTGTCCAAGCCAGAAGCCCACCGTCCCTCCAAAGCTGCCCCGAGCAGGGGTCCCGGAGGCGCTGTTTGCCCACAGCCCGATTTTGTTCCGAGCTGGCTCTGAGCCAGGCCTCTGAGTTTACTGAAATGTTCTGAGAGTTGCTGAGGGAAATGGAGCTTTGAACTTGCCTAATATAACACGGGCCGGTTCTCAGGATCATAAACATGTTTCTGAACCTAATTAAAGAGTCTCGTGAAAAGAGGGAGAGCAGAGCTGAGACATGACGGTCCGTCTCAAATCTCCCCGTGGGCCAGAACGGGAGCTTTGCTTTTCCCAGACTCGGGGAGAACCAGCCCTCTCTGGGGGCAGAGAGTTAAGAGGCTTTAGAAAGAAGAAAAGGCTCATTTACAGCCCTGGCTGGGGACCTGGGCTGTACTGGGGAGGGAACGTAGGAGGCATAATTGGGGCTTGTAAAACATTTCCAGACAAAATCACTTAATGTGTTTTGGAGAGTAAAAGGCAACAGTCCACATAATCCATAAATTTGGGTAGTTTTCTACAGCGTCAGTGGAGCGAGAGCAGAGGACCTGAAGGAGGGCCAGACCCGTGATATCCCTGCACCATGATGGCAGCAGGTGGACTTGGCTCTGAGTGGGGGACCCCAGAGCCTTCAGAGGCATGGGCTTGAATTCTGGCTCCACTCCTGGGGCAGCTTGGTTATCTCACTGGGCCTCTTTTCCAAAATGAAGATAAAATAGTACCCACCTTGTGGGTTTCTTGTGTGACTATGTCACTTTGAGAATAAGTGCCTGTTGTTAGTCTCTGTCTTGGAAATGGGCTACCACGTGGTGAGGGCAGAATGGTCAGTTCCCTGGGAACAGTCCAGACCAAGGGGAGCTTCTGGAGTGGCGGGCCATATCACGCTTCTCTTGAGCGCTTCCCTGCATTTCTTTCCTGGCTTCCTTTCTGCCAGTATTGGTCACTCTTATCAATTTCCCAGCAGCCTCTGGTGCTGATTTACATCAGAGACACATCCCTTTCCTCAATGAAAATCTCTAATAATGCCTCACCCTCTCAGCACGACATTTGATCCTCAGGGTCCTGCAGACTTGATGCCACTTTATGTTGTGTCCAGTCGTGTCCACCATGCTTGTCACTGGGCACCCAGGGTTCCCAGGCTCCTCTCTTTCTGGGAAAAAGGTAAATATTATACTTCCTAATTCCCATGCAGTTGGCTGGGAGCAAACAACTAGTTTCAGTTATGCATTGTGAACCGTGCTAACTGGCTGGGTCCTTTCTCCTTCTACCACGACAACTGGGACAATGGTCTAAAGCTGGTGCCAACACGTTCTCTGTAAACATGCTCAGCCTTGAGGGCTATATGGTCTCTCTCATAGCTTCTCAGCTCTACCACTGTCGCATGAAAGTAATCATAGATACCGCACAAATGAGTGAGCTTGGTTGTGTGCCAATAAAACTTTATTTACAGAAACAGGAGCAGATTTGATTTGGCTGATCAGCCATAGTTTGCAGACCCCCATTCTGAGACCAAGCTGCACAGTAGAACTCTCTGCAATGATGAAAGTATTTTATAATATCTATGCTGCCTGAATGGTAGCCACTAGCCACATGTGTTTATCAAAAATTTAAATAGCCTCTGGCAACTAATGCTTACTTTATTGGACAAGTGGTTCTAGGAAGTGGCTGTTTTATCAGCCGAGGTCCTGGAGTGAAGATGACATGGAGGGCTATCGCTGACCATGATGGACATAAAGGCTGTCTAATCCTTGATGTAAGCAACCGAGATTTGGGGATGTTTGTTACTGTAGCATAACATAGCCCTTCGTAACTTGCATACCTCTCAACTTTATCCCCACACACGTCACATGTATTTCATGGGCTCTCACCTAACTATTCCACACAAGTCTAGGATTCCAGCCCTTTACTCACACCGCTTACTTTGTTTGGAATGTCTGTACTGTCCCTTATGTCACTGACATATGCTGCCTCATTGTTCAAAATTTAGTGTCTTCAATGGAACCTCAATACATGCTTGTGGAATTGAGTTTAATATACTTCAAACCCAACCTGTTTTGACCTCTCAGGGTCCTTAGTTTCTTCCTCTGGCCCTGAGCTCAACTTTGGACCATTTCTCTCTGTCTTCTTCCCTCTTTCCTGGCCACAGTGTACTTCTCCTTTTCCACAGATCATTAGCTGTGATAGTGGAGAATGAGGAGAAAGGGAGAAAAAGAGACATCTCTCGTCTTCCAAGGTCGTGGTATAAAAATATCAGTTTGATTCTTTCCTAAATATGGACTCTACAGTAAAGAATGGTTGTGACCACAGAGCCAGCTAGAACTCTGCTCGTGGCTCCCGGGGCTGACTGAAGGACCTCAGAGCTACTGAGCCGCCAGGCTGGACCGTGCTGGGGAGGTATGCCATTCAGGACATTTGTCTTAAAATTTCTTTCCAGTGAAATGACTTATCAAAAATCCTACTTTATTCCCTTAATTATTTTCATTCTACCTGATAAAAGAAATTTGTGTTTTGGTTTTCTGCACTAATACAGAGACATGACCATCACCACCCCTTACCTATATGTATCCCTTTGTAACTCAAACACGTTCCACTTGTGTCCCCTTGAGCCTCCCAGTAATGTGGGGAAGAAGACAGGGCAGTATTTACTAGCCACATATTACTCATAGGGAAACTATAGCTCAGTGCAAGGAGGTCATTGACCCCAATCTCAATGAGCTGGGGTCTGAGCATGAACTTGAACTTGGACTCCAAGATCTTAGGTCAGTGCTCTCAGCCCTCAGACATATTCCAGTCTGAAGGTCATTGTGACCATGTCCTGTCTATTATCCCTGTGCTGGAAACTGGGGTGCAGTTATAAGATCCTTGCCTAATTCTGAAGTCACAGGAATTCCAGAGCCTACCCCTGCAGGAGACTTTTAGTCAAAGAAGTTTAGAGCAGCTGAGAATTTTCCTTATTACATTTTGAAAATCAAGGCTCAGTTCATTAGCAGTCTGATACCTCGAAGTGTTTGAATTATTTAAAATGAATTTGAGAATTTTGGGATAGGTATTGCAAGGGGAGCGATAGGTCTAAACTCCTTCCAGTACCAGGAAGAAATGTTTTATAATGTTCTGTCTATCAAATGGGGTCATTCTTAGTCTCCCTTGGGTTTCAGTCTACCTAAAGGAAAAAAAACAAAGGAACTGTGGATTCTTTTCAAGTAAAATTATGCTCCTGCTAGGGGGACTCGCCTGGTGGTGATGGGGAAGATCTTGATGGCTTCCTCCCTCCCAGGTTGCTGTCCTCCCCATCACTCTATACCTTCACCTTTGTTCCCTACCCTTAGCTTTCCCCGCCATTTCCCACCCTACCAAGAGTAAGAAGAACACTGCACCATCATACCAGGATGGGCTGTAATAACATTTCATTTTGAGGACTTAAAGAATCCAAGGTGATAGAAATAGCAAAGTAGTGACTCTTTTTTTTTCAGTGTTAGTGTACAGGTCATGAAACCCCTTTGTCCACTTATAGGCACTTGAGCTCCCAAAATGTCTGCTGGAATCATAAGTCTTTTCAACATGGACAGACCAAGGAGGTCTACTAAAGACAGAAGAAATCCCTAGGTTAGCAATAAATGTATGAAAGTATCTAATAAGGATAGAATGAGGTAAAACATACACTTGTACACTATTTAAATTATTATAATTTATAGTGTGATTACATACACTTCATGCGCTATATAAATACACAGTTTTCAGAATAAATAAAAATTGTATTCATAAAGATATTTATGAAAGTGGGTCCAGCTCCAAAGCTGGAGATGATTGAAGTAAGCTGTAATTGGAGAAGTGCTTCATAAGCTATACTACACTGTAGCTGTTAAGAAGAATAATTATGAGGATTATTCAGACCACAGTCTTCAGACCAAAAACATTAATGACAGAGGTATGCCATGCAAATAGTAGAATTCAAATTGTGGTGGAATTTATGAAAAATGTTGCCTCCATGCAAACCAGAACCAGAGGCAAAAATGTGAAAAATAACATAGCATGTAGGGTGGAACAGGATATATGTGCACATCATGTAGATATTATTTTTTATACTCTGATTTCCTGAGATTACTTGTCACTGTACCCAAAACTGAGAAACCACCTTTGTTGTCTACACTATGATCTCTGAATCAAATCATTTGAATATGATATTATATCTGCTGATCTATAAATTGTCCTATAAAAAATACGATGAAAGCATTTACACATAATGAAAAGCACAGAGAATAACAAATATTTATTCACTACCTGACTCCCAAATCCCAATATTGTGGCAGGCTCGCTTCATGTCTTAAAAAGAACTAGAACATTATAGACAGAGCTGAAGTCCTCACCTGCGAGATGAGCTCTTTGTTGCTTTCATATTTTCATTATTTTTGCTGTATCATCTTTTTATATTAATAATTTTCAAAAGAACAGAGGCTGTAAGCTTTAAAAAGGTTCTGTTTTCTCCATTCAGATCATGGCTCTCTATTTCTATGCTGAAAAACTGTCTGATCCTTGGTCTCCTCACCTGAATGGTATGTACCTCAGAGGATAAGGATACCATAATGAATGATGACTGATAATGAATCAGGGAAGGTGGGGAGAAGCTTTCCAGGCAGAAGGAATAGCTTCAGAAAAAATCCCAGAAGCACAGCCTGGAGGGAACTGGCAGTCGTCTTGACAGCCTAGTCCCAGCTCGGAGTAGAGGACGGAAGAGGTCCTCACTGATATTCTGACCCCAGGCTCATCTACCGCGGCTTCTCAAGGCCCTGCCCACATATCAACCTCCATGTCCCAGGGCCTCCTCACCCCCTCCTTGGGCCCCTCCCGGCCCAGTATGTGCCTCACGGAGACCCCGAAGATCCTCCTGTGGTTGTCTGTGTCCCTGCTGGCTTCCTCCACTGAACAGATGGCTCCCCGAGTGTGGGAAATGCATCTGATTTACACACATCCCTGTCCTTAGCGGGGCGGGGGGAGGGGTGAGGGTGAGGGAGGGGGGAGCGGGCCCCCATCAGCAGCTGTTCCATCATAGACTGGGGGCTGGGGCGGGGCTACCACAGACACTGCTCCTCAGACCCCTCCCAGGAGCAGTCTTCTTCCCCGGTCTAGTGGGAAGGGGGAGGATTCTAAGAGTTTTCTCCAAAGATAATTCACAGATGCCCCATTGGAATCTGCTCAAAGGAAGAAAAAGGAAAGAAGGAAGAAGATCCCAGGAGGGAACTCCCAGCAGCCTCTTCAGGTCAAGGCCTTTCCCACCCTGATCCCATCCCAGCCTCCCCTAGGCCCCTCCCGCCACACACTTCCTCAGGCTGGAGCCCCCGAGGCCAATCCTGATCCTCATCAATACAGGCATCTCTCTAGCAAAATTTGGGCTTCTGGATTCAGAAAGGCCACCAAATGAGAGGAGACTGCTGTTTTCCAGATCAAAGCGGAACTTGCCCATAGCAGATTCTGAGGGGCTCGAGACAGGGCTCCGAGCTCTTGCTGTGGGCACAGAGGTCATCGTGGTGATGGAACTGGGCACCGAGGGGGACCCGGGGTTTGCGTCTGTCCTGCTCATCTCTCTAGGCATAATCACCAATTTCAAACTCAGTGGCCTAAAACAGCACAATCATTAACTGTGCTCATGAATTGATCATTTGGGCAGTGCTCAGTGGGGACATGTCATCAGGTCATCTCTGTGCCATATGACATCAACTAGAACAGTGTGACTTGGGAAAACCCTTGAGATCTTCAGAGGACCTTTTGTCTGCCTGAGAGTTTACGTGAAGCACTACTTGACATCTTCCTGAGGTCTTAGCTGAAGGTCTGATAGTCCCACCCTGGATTTATGTGTGGCTTGAGCCCCTTAACTGAGAATTATTTGCTATCTGGAAAGACTTGAGAATGAAAAACAGTTTGGTTTTTTGGACCCAGTGAGCCCTGGCCCCTTCAGCTTGTGTCTCTCCTCTCACACTGTATCATAGTGAGAGGGAAGAAGCCAGGTGACACCCTCAATATTCTCCCTGGGAACCTTAGCTAGCCCATCGAGGTCACTGGGTGCTTTCCTGTTTTCCATTTTCCTGCAGACTGCAGCATTGCCAAACTTTCTATAACATTCTATAACAATAATCTGTGTTATTTCAGGATTCCTGTAACATTTTCATGACTTTCCCCACAGCCTTCATTGACAAGCTTCTTAAATCCTTTTCATTTTTCACTAATGTTCTCCATGAGGTCCTCTAGGCTTGTATTTGCTGCCTGGTCTGAAAGCCAGGTCATACATTTCAGGATTTTATTATGATAACATCCTACTTCCAGGTACAAATATCTGTTCTTGTTATCTATTGCTGTCTAATTGCCCTGAAGCTCAGTGATTTCAAACAACCAGGAATCACTAATTGTACTCACATGTCCGCATTCTAGACAGGTCTCAGTAGAGAGAGGCCATCTCTGTGCCACTTGGCATCAAGAGGGGTGATTCGACTGGGTCCAGAGAATCCACCCCAAGAGGGCTCAATCACACGTTACAAGTTGGTGCTGATGGTGGCTGATTTTCCACCTGGGCCTCTCTGTGGGGCACATGGGCTTCCTCATGGCATGGCAGCTGGGTATCCAAAACAAGCATCCCAAGGAACTATAATCAGAGGCTACCCGTTCCTGTCAGTTAGGGAGTCTGAGAGTGAGACTCAAGAGCAGGAACTGTGTCCCCGAGTCACTATTGTAGGAGGAACATGGAGGATGGGATGTGTTGCTGAGACCATGTTCAGAAAACACGGTCTGCCACGATATTCCTATTCTCAGAGGTTTCGATTATTGTTTAAAGCCACTAGGGAGCTCTAATGATACCAGTTCCCAGCATAAACTTTATGTTCATGATGCCTGAATGTTTCTGTGCCCAGAGATGAAGCCGACTTAACCTGGGATTGGTTTGTGAGGCCACATATGGCCACAGAACTGACTGGCAGTAGTTATAAATATAACTTCATTCGAGACACGTTGTACCAGCTTTCCTCAACCCTACCAATGCATTATCTCACTTTCTGCCTATGTGAGGTTGAACCCTTCAACTGGAATGGTCCCCCGTTCCTGCTACTCTCCTTCACCCCTTGTCTTCTTAATGCCCTCTGACACTGTTCCCTGTCTACCTGGCAGGTATGCCTCAACCAACCCTTACTCCTCCACCCATGACTCAGTGGTTCCCCTCAGCCAGAGGCAGGTGCAGCGGACCGACTGAGACCGCACAACCTCTGGAGGCAGACCCTCCGGGGCTAACTCCTGGTTTTGCTGCTTATCAGGTATGTGTGTTGCTTTGGGCAAGTTATTTAATCTCTTTGCACTCATTTTTTTTCACTCATAAAATGGATTTTATTCTAATAGCTCCTCATGAGGATTGTCAGGAGGAGTGAGTTGATTCACTCAGACCAGTACCTGCTATTGACTTTTTCCTTGTTTCAGCCCATCTTCATTCTCTCTTTGGGACACTGAGCCAGGCCTTCCTTCCATCTGTTCTCTCCTGGCTCTTCCAGACACAAAGCCCAGGTTCTATCAATGTTCTTTTTCTTCTTCAAAACAAGTATGGATTTTTAAGCAGTACCAATCTTTCGTGTTGGCTCAGTGTCATTATTTAGAAGAGGATTTCACAACCATTATCACATTTAATCTTGATACCTATCTTGGTAGGCAGAATTTCAAGCTCCTTGAATGCCTGTCCCCAGGGCACCCAGCATAATCCCCAGGACTAGGAATAGGATGGATCTTAATCCCATGACTAGACTATGTTATGGCGCATATGTTGTGTGTTACATTGCACAATTGGCTTCAAGGAAGAATGATGATTCCGGAGGAAGCTGTTCTAATCATGGGAACTCTTCATGTTTGGGTCTAGAGGTGAGTGGCAGGGCGTGTCAGAGATCTGAAGCGTGAGGATTTGACATGAGGAAGATTCACCATGCTGGCTTTGAAGGTGAAAGAGATCCTGTGGCAGGGACCACGAGTGGCCTCCGAGGGCTGAGAGTAACCGTGGCTGACAGCCAGCAAGGAAGTGGGGACCACAGTCCGACAACCGCAAGAAACGGAATTCTGCCAACAATAGTTGAAAAGAGGACTCCGGGGCTCCAGCTGAGAGTGCAGCCAGCTGACATCTTGATTTTGGCCTCGGGAGAACCAGAGAGGAGAACCCAGGTGTGCTGTGTCTGGGCTTCTGATCTACAAAACGACAACATAATAAATGGGTGTCATTTTAAGCTGCTCAGTTTGTGGTAATTCATTACACTGCAGTAGATAATTGTGCTTGTTTCCTAAGGCTGACAGAAAATATGACCAGAAATGTGGTGACTTTAAGCAGCAAAAACATATTCTCTTGCGGTTCTAGAGACCAGCAGACTGAAACCAAGATGTCAGCAGGGTTGCGCTTCCCTGAAGGCTCTAAGAAAGAATCCTCCCTTTTCTCTTCCAGCCTCTGATCAAGATCCTTAACTGAATAACCTCTGCACAGACCCTATTTCCAAATAAGGTCACATTCACAAGGTGTGGGTGTTAGGGTGTGGACATGTCTTTTTGAAGCCACCGTTAAATCCACTGCAGTAACTAACACAGAAGTAGGTCTCCATCTGACTCTGCTATGGAGAGCCGACTGCAGAGGGTATAGGCGCGTGTCTACCTCCCAAGTTCAAGCCCAGCTCCCACTACACCGCCCATGCCTATTTCTCCCATAGCATTTCACACCACGTTTGACAGATAACAGAGTTGAATAAATGCATCTGGATTAACTGAAATTCCAATTTAGTCATGAATGAAGTTGCACTGTGTTCAGAAAAGGATTCAGGATTGAAGGGAGAACGACCTCTTCTGCAAGATCTTTTAGTCTGTGTAAAGAAGGCTGGGTTAGTGAACATTTCCATTCTTGATCAAAGTGATGAAGAGTCCTTATGGAACAAGAGGCTTGGCGGCTTTCCAAAGAGACACCTTCCCATAAAGATTAGAGTTTAGAGATGGAAGGGGGAACTTTTCCCTGTCTAGAGTGTCATGGAAGCAAACCACCCCAGGATCAAACCCCATGTCACTTCCCATCCAAGTGACCCTGGGTAAGTCACTGAACTTTGTCAAGTTTCCCTTCCCTGAACAATGACTACAACAATATACCAATCTCAGTATGGATTTTTAAGGACAATCTAAGGTGGCAATAAGTGCTCACTGAGATGGTAAATACTGCATAACTTACACATATTCAATTATGTAAACCTCACAACCATGTTATGAGGTAGATAACTCACTACCATTTTACAGATGAAGAAACTGAGGCATATTGTAGTACAATCAAAGGTCAATAGCTAGCAGGTGACACAGCACAATCAGGATTTGAACTCAGGATGTACGGTTCTGGAAACCACTTTCTTAACCATTGTACGGTACTGACTGTATCATTTAGGAGTTCCCTAGAAGAGCAGAATCATAATAAGCGATAGGAAATAAGAATTTAAAAAAATAGCAACTAGATGTTCTGTAACCCTAGGAACTGGCCAAGCAGTCCATGCCAGGCTGTGCATGATTGTGGTCTTGACCCAGCAGGGCCCGGAGGCTCGGGTGAGAAGTAGGAGAAAGACCAAGGTCAGACTGGGACCTTCAAGGAGAGTGGGGGACCTTCAAGGAGAGCAGGGCTGGCCTCTGATCCTTACTGGTCCGTCCACAGTGATGCAGATTACCTGGGGGGTAAGTTGGCACCCTTCACCGCACAACTATGCGTATACCTGGCCAGGATTTGGAGACTCTGCTAAAGCAGGAACTGCTGTGGCTGTGGCCACCCCAGGTGAACAGGGTCAGTGCACACATCAGTGACAATACATGGGGGCAAAAACAGCATCTGGCCCCACTGCCTTCGAAGCATAACCTCCACCATCTTCCTAAAATGTCCTGTATGTAACCCTGAGTCTGAAGAGTGTATGGAAGGGAATTCTGGGAAATATAGTTCCAGTTCAGCTAGGCTGACACAGGGCACAAGCCTTTAGATACTCAAATATGGAAGTGTCCAGAAGAACACTACTAGTAGTAGGTTCTTCCCTTAGGACTCGGTAAATATTAGTTGTCTTTTTTCCTATAGTTCTTGTTGGAGGAACCATGGATGAGTCTGCAGATTTGGAAGGGAAGCTGTGAATAAGGATTCTAAAGATCAGGGCAGATGGGTCAATGATGACAGAAGGGATGAAGGGGGCATTCAGCCTCCTCATAGTCTTTCCATCTTTCTCCCAAATCCACCAAGTAAACCTACCATAACTATGTAGATGACCCCATAAGGAAGTGTTTCAGTCATACCCCTCCCTTCCCCCAGGAAATTGCCAGAGAGATTCATAATGCCCCTGTTGGGTGAGGGCTCCACTCTGAGAGGCTGGGAGAGGATAAGTGGTCCTCCCTGAAGCGACTGGGAGAGAAAAGATGGGCCAAGCTGAACTCTCTAGAGGGCAGCCCAGGTCCTAACGCAAGGTCCTTGCCATGATGGGGAGTAGGGGTGCTGCGCTTCAAGGTCAGGAGCAGAGACCAGGTGGTGGTGAGTGCAGGAGCAGGCCCAGGCTGTGGAGGAGAAGTGAGGGTCTTGGAACCAGGCTAACCTCTGGGAGAAGCAGGTATGCAATGTGGGCTGGGTGGATGTGGTCAGGCAGGATCAGGCCACCAAGGGTGGGCGGTGCATTAACACCCATGCTCCTGGTGGATGGGAGAGAGAACAAAGCCTGGCCTGGATGAACAGGGGACTTGAACCCAGGCCCATCTAAATCCCAAGCTACTTCTCTTCTCACTCCAAGAAGCACTAAAGCATTGGCTGGAGTTCTGGACTCCGAGGCTTTTCCAGCTTTGAAAATCTGTGAGATGCTCAAGGGTGAGACTGGGTCTTTAAAAAAATACATTTTCAAATATTCAACTTGGTTTCTTAGGATCTGAGAAAAGAGGACAGAGTTGTTTCTTTAAAAATGAAGGAATCTGCAAAAGGCTGTATTCATTATAGTTTTTCCTCTTGAAGCTTTTCAATCTCAAATTCAAAGCAAAATTATAACAATAAACTCAGACATTTTAGAAATCAACTGCAATTGCCTTTTTGTTACTTTAATTGAGCCCTTTGCAATTATTAGAGGTTTTTTCTTCTTTTTTTTTTTAATGAGCACATTTTACTTTTCTCACCTGACAATTCCGACTCTTCCTTTGAGAAGAAAGACAGACCCTTAACAGGTACTTTTGGCCAAAATCACAATGAAGCAAGAAGGGAACAGTGTGATGAATGGAACTCCTGCTGCAAATGTGTGGGGACATCGGTCCTCGTGCTGAAAACCATCCTTGGGGAGCCAGCAGGGAGCATTACAAACTACTATCCAAGGGGCCCAACATGATCTGGCTTTGTGTCTTTTGGCGTTTATTTTTATTTCCCATTTGCTGTTCTATTCACTGGAACAATTTGGCATTCAAAAATGGGCATGTCGGATTATTTCTCATCTTTGAACAAAAGTCATCCTTTATAATAAGAATCTTTGCCTTTGGGGATGTGGGCATGAAGACCCAGAGTGAGAGTGTCGCTATGCTGAACCCTGAAAAGACATTCATTCATTCCATAAACGCTCCTTGACATAATGCAGCACCAGGCCCTCTCTGGTGCTAAGAGCAGAGCTGGGAACAGACCCGATGAGCTCTCTGCCCTCGAAGGAGCGCACACTCAGACTGGTCAGATAAAGCCGTCGGGCTTGATCACAGGTCCAAGCACTGCTGCAGACCCCCGGAGGCGCAGAGCTCGCGGAGGGGCGGGCACCAGCACTGATGGAGGGCGTCCTGGGGGCGGCACGGATCTGGAGCGCTCACAGCAATACCGGGTAGAAACTGTCATTTCTGTTTTAGAAATGAACAAGCCATGCTCCAGTATCTCAACCTCCCGCTCCTCCTCTAAGGACGATTGTTTGTGGTCCTGGTCCCTTTTGCATCAAGGTTTTACTTCTTTCTTGAGGAAGGAGAGCGCTGCCTAATGGGGCAGCGATGGCAAAAGCCCCGTGGCCGAATGAACCTTCTCCCTCTTGCTCTTCCCCACCCTGGGGCCTTGGCCCTTGCTCAGCTGTCATGGCAGGGGGGCCACTGGCAACACAGGGAGAAAAGTCGGGGCCGCTTTAGCACAACATCTAAGAGATGGCTCCTCTTAGCAGCAGCAAGATGGGTGCTTGAAGGTACTTCGCTTTGAGGACTGGTTTTCCTTATCTGACCACCTGGCCCCGTGGAGGATGTGACACCCTCAAGGTAAAGCCATGATGCCTAAGGACAGACATCCTGGCCGGAAGCCCAGGGCCAAGAAGAAGGTCTAGGGAGGAGGGACAGAAGGTTTAAGAGACAGGGTCTCTCTGGTGGGGGGGGAGGAGGGACAAACAGGTCACGTAGAGACTGGGGAGCGTCTGGGTCTGGCAAGGGCGAGGTTGGCTGCGCTTCTAGGAGCCGCGGCCCCTCCCGCCCGCACCACCTCTGACTGAAAGGCAACGGGCTCTGCACCAGGTTCTCACAAAAAAGCCTTAATTGTTGGCAGGAGAGGTTTTCTAAAACAGCTTCCATAGCAACCGAAGAGACCTGAGAGAAACAGCCCAAGAGCTCCTGGTTGCTTAGCAAATGCTGTCTGCTCTGCACCTGCCTGAATGGAGGAGGGCAGGTTGGGAGAGCCTTGTAAATAGTCTCTCCTCTTGTGTTTGATAAGCTTGAGGGCAGAGTAGAAGTGAAGGTTCTAGGCCCGCAGCCTGCCTCCCTTCTCTTTCTACAACACTGGCTCTGTCTCAAGTGGGACGGGAGCTCATTAAACATTCCAGTTCACAGATCTGAGGGGTGCCCACCCGGACCCCAGACACCCTCGGACTAGAAGCGAGCACCCCAGTGGCTCAGTCAGCCCCGAGGGGAATGGGCTCTGGAAGCAGGCTCGGAGCTCTGCAATGGCCGGACATGCCAGGGGCTTGCTACTTGGAGTGCTGTCTAGGGAGCACGTCTGGGACATAGATCCAGAGTGCGCATGTTGCCTGGCACCGGAAGATTCCACGGCTGACGGGATTTGGGAGGGGAGCCCTCTAGACCCTGGGCCCAGGGCACCAGCTTGCTCGCCTGGGTCTCAGGGGGGCTCCCATACAGTTGTTAACAGTAGCATCGGGTGATGCTTGGAATCTGGGAGCCTCACTTTTATGCCTCTGTACGCGAGCATGCCCTCTAGAGGTGGATAGCCCCAGGGCAGTGGTCTTCGAGGGTGGGAGCCCTGAGGGGGTCCAGCTGATGGCCCGCCAAGCAGCCTCCTGGAGATGACAGCTATGTCCAGGGGCCCCTCACCCTTCTCATTCTGGTTCCAAGTGTTCCATTTCCTCCAAGGGCAGGGGGTGACCTCAGATGGGCACAAAGTCTCTCCCTGCCTCAGTTTTCCAAATCGCCAGAGTCTACCCTAAGGCTGCCTTCCCTCTCCCTTCATTCTTCTCACCTAACACAATCTCTGTAACCTTCCAGGAAGGCAGCTCGGTGGTGGAGAGAAGCTGGGCAGACAGATTGTTTCATTCATTGGATTGCCCATCGGCCCTTGATGGTGGCCTCCTTCGCGGTAGGAACCGTGTCCGACTCACTTCTGGATCTTTATTATGCAAACAGGGCTGGCTCAGTGAATTTTGTTGGGTGAGAGTACAGGGGAGGAGAGTCCTGGTTGGAGGCTGGCACAAGCCTTGGTCTGTAGGTCGAAGCAAGTGGCTGGGATAGAGATGGGGCTGTGGACAGGGTGGCGGAGCCAGTGTTGGGAAGCCGAACCCTCAGCAGCATTGATCCTTTGGTCTAGGTGAGGGAGAGCACAGACCTGCAACCTTCTTCTCCTTTTTGACTCTACCAAAGAAAGCCCTGTGGCGGGACGCCTGGGTGGCTCAGTTGGTTAAGCGACTGCCTTCGGCTCAGGTCATGATCCCGGAGACCCAGGATCGAGTCCCACATCGGGCTCCCTGCTTGGCGGGAAGCCTGCTTCTCCCTCTCTCACTCCCCCTGCTTGTGTTCCCTCTCTGGCTGTGTTTCTCTCTGTCAAATAAATAAAATCTTAAAAAAAAAAAAAAAAAAAAGAAAGAAAGCCCTGTGGCTTGTAGGATGGCAGGCCCTGAAGATAATAACTGCAAGCTGGCCTTCAGGCTCAGACCAGCTCCAGGGCTGGACCTGCATCGCTCCCTCTGACGCACGCGGTTGATTTTTCATCAGCACCCAGACCCTGGGCCACCTTGCAGCAGCAGGCGGGTTGGACTGCTGGCATTTCTCAGGAAAGTCATTCATGCAAATCGCTGGGAGTGTCCTGAGCAGGTGGTTTCCAGCACACTTAGTCTCTGGATATGAAGGTGGATTTCCGTGTGGGATGGAAATGAGGAAAAGCCCACAGATGACCCGATGAAAACAAGAGTGATGAGGTCGTCCAGAAAGGCTGAGTCCAAATGCTGGCTCTGCCCCTTCCTCCCGTGGGTCAGTTTCCTCATATGTAAAACAGGGGTCTTCCTCCCGACTCCAGGGCGTGGGGGGGAGGGTATCATGAGGGTTAGACGATATAGCCCAATACTGAGCCTTTGGCACAGAGCCTAGAAGCTATCCTACTCAGTTTCACGAAGGTCATCAAGTCACACAAAGATAGAGTCTACGGATGGAGCCACATGGGGGCCACCTGCCCCCCTGCATTCCACCTGCATTGCAGAAGACAGAAGCAGCCAAGTGGCTCGATTTTGGCAGATGGACCTTCTGTCCTCCAACATTCTGCGTCCCTGAGCCTAGAGCTCATGGACCCCAGGACCCTTCTACACCCGGGATCTCATTTCATCTTCACTCCCTGCCCTTGAGTACCCTGAGGGCCCCCTCATGGTATTGACCAGTCCCTGGTCACCCAGGCAGCAGAGGTGGAGCCAAACCCCAGTTTTGGACCACAGGGCTCCTCTTATGCAGTGGGCCTCCCATTTGGGTGGGTGTTTCTTCCCTTTCAGTTAATGCAAGCCTTCTGAGTTACTGATGTCCTGCCCATCCATGACACTGTTCCACGGTCTTTCACAGCAGGCTCATTGTGGACTGGGTGCTGTGCTTGGTGCTGGGGTAAATAAAACCAAATGGAACAAAAAGTCCCCCAGGAACTCAGAGGAGAAGCCAGCATGTGGTTCTGGGGCCCAGAAGAGTAAATCAGCAAAGTTAGAATTTAAACCCACACTGATCTGGTCCCGGGTGGAGTGCCCTTTAGAACCTGTCACCTACTAAAGGACTCGCCTTTAATTATGGAAAGAATTTTCCCCCAACCCCAAATCAGCTGATCGGCTAAGGGGCCAGGTCTCCTTGGAGAGGCAGCCTTGAGCTTCCGTGGGTCCCCTGGCCCTTAGGTGACTCACCAGCAGGCTGCATGGGCAGGTCTCTGTGCCACTCCCCACACTGCTTTTGTTCACTATTAAAAAAAAAAAGTGCTGGGAGTGGATTTAGTGGTTGTGAAATTTAAAAAGGCAAGTGCAGAGCTGGGAGGCATTTCCTTAAGCACAGAGTAATGAAGGGGCCGGCCTGCCCACCCAGTGTGCCTCCCAGGGTCACTGTCGCCGGCAGCTGCCAAGCTATTCCGCAGCCCCCGCCGGGGGCCCCTCCCCAGAGGAGAAGAGCCTTGCTCCTCTTTTGGTTTCACACAAGGTTTTTAGAGGAGTTTTGGGTTCACGGCAAAGTTGAGAGTTTCCCACATACCCCCTGCCCCACAGGTGCTTCCTGCCTGATCCCAAAAAGGTATCTGTGCTCTGGGGGACGAGCCCACGTTCACCATCACCCCCCAAAGTCCAGAGTTTACATTGGGGTTCCCTCTCGGTGTGGTACGGACTTAATGGCATGTGTCATCACAGAGCTGGTCACTGCCGGAAAACCCTCTGTCCCGCCTGTTCAGCCTTTTCTTCCTCCATCAAGCCCGGCTCCTTTCAGAATGTCTTAGAATCATAGAGCATGCAAACTTTCTGGATTGGCTTCTATCACATAGTGATAGGCATTTAAGTTTCCATCTTGGTTTTTTGCGGCTTGCAGCTTTTCTTTTCAGGCGGATAATTCCCCGTTGTCCGGATGGGCCACACTGTGTGTCCATTCATCAACTGTATGACATCTGGTTGCTTCCAAGTTGTGGCAAATTTGGGGCAAGTTCTCTCCTCTAATCCCCCAATAGGCACAGCCTCCTACATTCTCAGCATCCTGAATGTATCTCAGCATTCTGAAAAATTATAAAAAGAAACCCTGTTTAAAAGGGAGTCAGAAGGCCAGAAGAGGGACAGGCCCTACACTGGTGGCCAATTGCAGACCCAACAAGAGAAGTACCCTGCATGACTGATGATCCTTTTTTTTTTTTTTTTTAAGATTTAATTGGTTTATTTGAGAGACAGAAACACAGCTTGAGAGGGAAACACAAACAGGACGAGTGAGAGAGGGAGAAGCAGGCTTCCTGCCTAGCAGGGAGCCCGATGTGGGGCTCAATCCCAGGACTCCAGGATCATGACCTGAGCTGCAGGCAGATGCTTAATGGCTGAACCACCCAAGCGTCCCAACTGATGATCCTTCAGCTACTACTTTACTGTTCCAGCAGAATGAGCAAGAGAGGTTTCCTCCTCCCCCAGCAACAGCCCAGCCAATGAGACGCAGTCACTGCTCAACCAATGAGAAGCCAGCATGCTTCAACCTCTGGGTTTACTCCAGGGAATTTTTATTTACAACAGCCCTCCCGGCTCCGCCTCTTTCCTCTGAAAAACCAGGCTCTTCTCTCTTGTTTCCTGGCTTGCTGATGGTTTTGCTGGGGTTTGTACATCCTGGGCTACAATTGTTTGCTCTTCCCAAATAAACTCATTTTTGCTGGTGAAAATAACTGGTTGTTTTAACTGTAAAGTCAACACCCTCATGAATGGGATTAGGTCCCTTATAAAAGAGTACCCCAGGAGCTCCTTTGCTTCTTCTGCCATCCGAAGGCGCTGCATTGGCCATCTGCATTTCTGAAGAGGGCTCTCGCCAGAACCCAGCCACGCTGGTGCCCTGATCGTGGATTTCCAGCCTCCAGAACTATGAGAAATTAATTTCTGATGTTTCTAAGCCACCTAGTCTGCAGTCTTTTGTTGTAACAGCCCAAATGGACTATTGATGATCTATAGATGTTTCTTTATTGTGAATTAAACCAAGCAGTTTCTTTTGAAAGGAGCTGAATTTCCAAAGGTCAGACTGGCCAGGCCAGTGCCTGTTTAAAATGATTGTCTAGAGCGTAGGGTGGGAGAAACAGGGACAGCTCTAGGCAGGACCCAGGCATCACCATGCTGTCTTTCCCCTCACTGCTTAGGATGCAAGTAGGCTTTGAACTGCTGCTACTTTTCTCACCGTTCTTCCTATTTTCATTATTGTACAGATTTTAGTTTATTTCTAAATATTCACCACCATTGCTGCTATGGCCATAAGACCACTGCCCCTCAGTGACCTCCATGGTTCTCCCTCCACCTCTGCCTCGACTACTCTCACCCCTGTAACTGCAACTCATAGACTTACTACCCCTCCTGCCACTTTCACTAGGACCATTGTAACTGACATTGTTATTACCCTCAATTCTATTATTTGCTTGCATTTAAATAACACTTCCTAGTTTGCAGAGCTCTTTATACCAGTTAACTCATTTGACTCTGCTCACAAACTGGCAAAGCATCAGATGACAGAGTGATGTGGGTCATCTTGTCCCCCTGCCGTTTAGGACCTGGGGCCTCTCAGGGAGCTGTTGAGGGAGGGCTGTTCAGAATGTTGTTAAGGTGAAGCCACGTATCGCTGGCCAGAATGCACTCACATTTCCCAACCTAATTGTTGGGGCTGTTGGAGATCTAGAGACACACTTGGCTCTTTTTTGAGCTCCAACCATCTCTGCAGCAATCAGACATGAGTGGAGTGTGGTGCTCTAGAAAGGCCAAAGGTCCAGGTGCCTTCCACCATGTGAGGCCAATGGAAGAACACTCAAGTGAAGGCAAACCATAGACTGTTGGGTGGCTTGCCTGCTAGGACTTGGCCTTAGTCCTCCTGACTCATTTAAGCAAAGCACTCAACCACATGTTGGAGTCCCTGTTTCAGGCAGAGAAAACTGCTCAGGAAGAGCAAGCACATGGTTGCCTAACATCATACAGTGAGGGCCAGAGCCCTGGTGACCTCTCTTCCAAGTAAGGCCTTACAGCAGTAGCCATGGCCTATCAGTCTCCCCAGCATAGAACTCCAATTTGTTCAGGTATTAGAGGCCATGTGCATCAGGGGAAGCGGGGCCCTTCCACGACCCCTAGGAAAGGAGTGTGAGTAGTCTAAGAATCAACAGGGCTAATTCCATTTCCCTAACCAATAATTTTTTTAAATCAAGGAATGGCCATATGATGCAATTCTAGCCAATAAGAACTCTGCTAGGGGCCTTCTGGAGAATGTTTTTACACTCTAAAAAGGGAGCACAAGAAAAGGATGTGCTTCCTTCTGGTCTTTTGATGTTGCTATATGGTGCTGTGATGTTTGGATCTACTGCCGCCATGTTGTGACCATGAGGGGACAAGCCCGAGAATGAAAGTCTATCATTGAGGATGGCAGGACAGAAAGAAGGAAACTTGTTCTGTGCTGATGCCACTAAACTGCTGAATTAACCTTGGAACTGCCCCCCTTCTGGACTACTGATTATGTGACATGAATTTAGTTTAATGTTTTGTATATGTATATGTATTTTTTTTATTGTTTAAGCCACCTTTAATGGATTTTTTTTACTTGCAGCTGAGAGCAATAAAAAATGATTCATTGAAAAATATTCGATTTACTCTGGGTCTTTCCTCATGTTTTTCCCATTGATAGATGAGAATATTTTCTTATCCATCTGGTGAATGCTTACTTGTCCCTAAAAATCAACTTAGATGTCACTTCCTGCAGAAACTCTTCCTTGAATATTACTGCCCAAAGAGTTTTTCATTCCTTCTTTGAATGTTCCCTATGCCGTGTCCATACTTGGATTTTTTAAAAGACTTTATTTATTTATTTATTTGAGATAGATAGAAAGAGAGAGAGCACAAGCAGAAAGGAGAGGCAGAGGGAAAAGGAGAGGCGGACTCCCTGCTGAGGTGTGGAACTCGATTCCAGGACCCTGGGATCATGACCTGAGCCAAAGGCAGACACTTACCCGACTGAACCCCCCAGGCGCCCCTATAATGTGGACGTCACCCCTCCGTGGACTCCACTGTGGCTTGAGGGCAGATGTAGGGTTTTAGCTTCTCTGTTTCTCCGGCTCTTAGGACAGAGCTTGGCACAGAATAAACCTCCCTAAATAAGTGTTCAGTGGAATCGAATCAAGTGGCACGATGCATGAGAAGTTCAATTAACTATAAGTCGAGAAACAACACGAGATAGTATTGAGTTGACAGATGAAGTCACTAAAGTGTTAATTGTTTTTTAATGACCTGCATTCAATTAAACAGATACTTATTTGGCTATTGATGTAGCTATCTGTGTAGCCAACGGAAAACAGATGTTTTCTGACAATCTCCCTCTCTCCTTTCAGAAGACAGTCTTAAAGACAAGATCAGCGTCCAGCCTCCCCACTGCCTGGCTATTCCTCTTCTCCCGGAAAGGCAGTGAGATATACTTGAGAGAGGACTCTGTGAACGTTCCCAAGGATGCCTGCAATTAAGCCCAGATCTACTCTAGCTGTGCACAACCCTGGGCAAGTTACACTGTTCACTGTGCTTTTAATCATCTATAAACGGTGATCATCAATTCTGCCCCAACTACCTACCAAAACTGCCTCGATACTCCCGGGAGGCCGAGGCTACACAAACCTTCTTCTTTGCTGTCAGACGCGCCGCACCCTCTCCGTGGAGCTGGCTGGCTTCCACCAGGAAGGCTGCTCTCGGTCCTGTGCGCCCTTGAATTACTCAGACCTTTTGATTCTGATGCTCTGACGTCTGGGCCTTGCTGACCCTGGAAGGCCTGCCCTTCTGAGGGTCCGCCAATTCCTCACTGAGTGTGCCTTTCCTATGTCCACCCACCCAGCCAGAGTTAACACCCACCCGCCTCCCTTATCAGGCGCTCCGAAGCCCAGGCCACCAGCCACCAGCCCCAGTCACCCCAGGAGCAGCCCCGGTGCCCCAGAGTCCGCTGAAACTATCCAACCCAGCCAATTCTAAGACAGTTTACCTGCCTCTCTCCTTCCTGTCTGTGAAAACCACAATAAAGGCTCTTTTCCCATCACTCCTTCTGCCTCCTTGTGTGGTTCTGCGTGGCGCGGCGACCCCGTCCTCTTAGAACGTGTGAGTCTCAGGGCCCTCGCTGTAGCTGGCTCACAATCAAACCCACGGTCAAGAACAGCCCGGTCGGGCGCCTGGGTGGCTCAGTGGGTTAAAGCCTCTGTCTTAGGCTCAGGACATGATCCCAGGGTCATGAGATCGAGGCCCGCATCGGGTTCTCTACTCAGCGGAGAGCCTGCTTCCCCCTCTCTCTCTGCCTGCCTCTCTGCCTACTTGTGATCTCACTCTGTGTCAAATCAATAAATAAAATCTTAAAAAAAAAAAAAAGAAAGAAAGAAAGAACAGCCTGGCCTGGTCAAGTGGGAAGCTGGGTGATGGGGGCGGGAGCAGGGGAGAGGGAATCACTCACTCCTCTCTTTGGGAATTTCACCCCTGAGCCTTCTCTGTGACGGTAATGAAGCAACTCAGCAGGTGGCAGCCCAGCCCAAATAAGTGGCAAAGACGGGTCACCGTGTCCCTTGCGGCCTGGGCCTCACAGACCATTTGAAAATCTTAGAACATTGAGAAGAAGGGAGTGCGGGGTGTGACTTTGGCCCTTTCAGATGGGCAGCACCCACCCCCAGCTGCGCTGTGGGAGGCTGATTGGAATCCCCTCAACATCTGACCAGGGAGGGACCTTGGGAGCCTGAGGAAGTGGGCCATGGAATTTTCATCACTGGTCTTCATTCTCGGAGCCCAAGGCTGTGCCCTGGACTCCTACTCTTGCCTGGGAGGCTTGCTTGTGGACGCACACTGAAAATGTCTAGGGAAGGAGAGGACTTGGGAGTCTGACCACAGCCCTGGTAGAAGGCCAACAGCCACTGTTCCCCCAGACAGTATGGGGAGGGGGACTCTCTGCCCTGGGGCATCTTCAGGGGATCCCTGGACCTGAGGCTCTGGGAACATCACCCCAGGGGGCCCTGAGGCACAGTGGATGTCGGGCAGGAGAGGCGGCCTGGTTGGGTTCACCAGGGCAGCTGGGAGCTGGGGGTGGAGATGACCCTGTGGAAACTGGTCTTGCTGGAATCCTGTTTGACCACAGGCATGGCCTTCTGGGTGCCTGCAAGCTGGGGCGGAGATGATTTGGGAAGAGCCTAAGCGGGAGCTTTCTAAACAAAGGGCTGAGGCGGCTCAGCTCCTCCTAGAGCTTTGTTATAAAGTAAATTGCAAGCCAAATAGTGATTGCAAGAGTGGTTCAGGAACTGAGCTCATCTGGGCTCCGGGAGCCCCAGGCCGAAGTCCAAGGCCCCAGGTGCCTCTTGGAGAGGCTTATCCCGGTTGCCTGCGGGTGCCTGCCCAGACCCCAGCCGGGGGGTGCCCCTCGATCTCGGCCTGCAGCCCTCGGCCACGCGGCCTGCCTCCAGGCGCAGCTCGTGCCCTCCCTGAGCCCAAGTTAGGCAAGAGGGTCAGGCTCAGCCCCAGGGCCAAAACGCATCCTTGGAGGGGAATAAACACGTTCTAATCAAAACAAAACACTTCCAAATGGGAGTTTCCTGTTGGAATTTCCTGGCAGCTCCCAAGGCAGTCGTGATTATGGAAACACTGATTTTTTTTCTTCTCCAGGGGTGTGGAGGGCACATGACAGTGATAGTCTTAGCTTCCCTTTTCTGGACAGGGACAGCCGTGGTTATGCAATCAGATGGTCAGATGCTGCCACGGTAACCCAGCCGAGCTGCTACTCCTGGCAACGGGGAAACAAACTCCTCTTGACGGACGGACTGCATCTTCCTCCTCTAGAAACAAGAGACACTTATAAGCAGAAAGCTAGGCATCATCTCAAATGTTGCCTATCTCACACCACTAGTGACCAAGCCCTGTGCATTTACCAGCTGAAATCCTTCCACGTGCCTCCACTGTCTTCCAGATGCAGCCTCCCCTGTCCTTCATTCAGCAGGTGGAGCCCTTTGTGATCCAGCCGCAGCCTGCCTCTGCATCCCACCTCCTGCCTGCCCATCTGTGCCTCTAACCCCAAGCTCACCAGCCTGCTTTATGTAGTGGTGTCTCCCTTGAATAGTTTTTCCTGGGTCTGCTGACTATAATCTTTTCCAAGGGCCCCTGTGATATAGCACCACAAGATGAATAGCATAAACCACAGAAATGTATTGCCCCACAATTTTGGATGCTTCTAGTCCGAGATCTAGGTGTTGGCACACTCCCTCTGAAGGCCTTAGGTAAGGATCTGTGCCCAGCTCCCTCCTAGTTGGCTTGCTGACAATCACTGGCCCTCCTAGAAGCACCACTCTAATTTTTGTCTTCATGTTCACATGGCATTCTTCCTGTGTGTGTCCAAATTTGCTCTCCTTAGAGTTCACCTTAATGATCTCATTTTAACTTACTCCTGTAAATACCCTCTTTCCAAGGTCCCATTCTGGGATATCGGAGGCTAGGACTTCAACATATGATTGGAGAGGGGCCCAATTTAACCCATAACACTTTCCTTTTTAAGGCTTTCCTTTTCTCATCTCCTCTCCTGTCCCCTGGAAGAATTGGCCACCCCTTCCTTTGTGCCCTCACTGGATTCTGTACAAACACCATCAGAGGACCTAGATCTTGGTTTTTGGGCTATTCACATGTTTCTTTTACTTATCACAGAGTGAGTTCCTCAGGGGGAGTGCTTTACTACTGTGTGTCCTCAGGGCCCGGAATAATGCCAAATGCACCATAGGGGCTCAGTGTTTGCTGGATAAATGGGTGGCTGAAAGCATGTAGCTCTTAGTGAAGACATGAATTGGCTCACATTTCTCCCACCAGAATTAGCTGCAGCGCCCTCCGATTTGTTTCTGTTGATGCTGCCTGGTTTAATTCTTTCGACCATCCCCACCTTCTGGCCAAGTAATATTTATAAATACAAACCTGATCAGGTTGTATCAGTGTCAATGGCTTGCCATCCCTACTGAACCAATCAATACTTCCTACACTGTGGCTATTAAATAGATTATGATGCATCCATGCAAGGGAAATTTATGCAGTCATTTCATGTGTGAAAAGACTGTCATTAGCAGGGCAAGACTTGGGCTATGTTCAAAATAGTTAATGACTGGCCAGACAGGGCATGGCTGGAATAGCTTCTAGCAGTAAGTAACCAGTGTGATAATTAACTCTCACTATTACTCTGGTGTAAGGGGAGAGAAAGGGATACAAACTGAGTATACAGTGTGTGGTGGGCAGAACTCTACAGTGACCCCAGTGACCTTTGTCCGTGGCGTTATGTTATGTTTTATGATGAGAGGGAGATTACTCAGGTGGGCCTGGAAAGTCAAGAGTTTTCTCTGGCTGGTAGTAGGAGGAGAAGTCAGAGACTGAAATCATGAGAAGGATTGGACGTGCTCTTGTGCTTGAAGAAGGAGAAGACTTCAGGAGAGTTCTGGAGAGAAGCCTCTCAGAGCTGGGGAAGGCCACTGGCTGGCAACCAGAGGGAAATAGGGACCTCAGCCAGAGACAAGGTCAGCCAAACCAGCTGAAGGAACCTGGAAGGACAGTCATCGCAGCTCCCAAACATAAGACCGGCGGTCCCCTTGACTTGGGCCTGAGGGCCTCTACGCAGAGAACCCAGCTGAACCCACCCGGACTTCAGACCCAACAGAACTGGGAGATAATGGGTGTTGTCTTATGTCCCTGGGCTTGTGGGAAATTGTTACACAACAATAGAAACCAGTACACAATGGCATAATCACTCATTAAAAAATGAATTTGAAAACTGGGAGAAAACCTACCGGCACGGTAATGGGGGTTGCCTTTGGTGACTGTTCCCCTGTTTATGCGGTCCTTACCGTAGTCCCCAAGCACTTTATAGTGTGTGTGCTCGACTGCTGTAATGAGCAAACAAACTTGTCTCAGCCTTCTTCTTACTAAGATCTAGTAATGACTCAAGAGATATTTGAATAAACAAATTCAGCTTTCCAAACCAAAATGGATTTGCATTTTCCAGACATGACCTTTCATCCCAATAGCACGTCTAGAAATTCAGCAACATTAGGCCCAATTCACGGGCATGGATGTGACAAGCCCATGGTTAAGTGACTTGATCTGAAACCCCACACCTAGGACACAAGGAGTTCCCATTCGAACCCAGGGCTATTTGTAGACCAAAGAGCCAACACATGATGCTCTTTACCTACATTCACAGGCATGGGGCACCTTTCATCTTTGCTGATCACTGCTCAGGACCTGGTGAGTCATGCCCTCCAGAGGCCCAAGGTTGCTGGGACCTTCACAGTATGGAATAGCCAGTTGTGTAAGCAGAGCCCCGGTGGCTCTGGGAGGCCTGATGCAGTGCTTGAGAGAGGACCCAGCACTGTTGCCTGACTCACCATAACTCTATGCCTGTGTTTACAACAGATTTTAAACAATTCGTATGCTGTCGACAACCCCCCCCCTCAAAAATGCAGCTGCACAATCCCTCCTTCCTGAGCTGACACCTCTGTTTAAAGAGGGACATCCGGGTTTTTCTTTTTTCTCTCTCTCCTTTAAAGTGTGATTTGCAAACAGCGGAGAGCTCTCCCAGTCCAGGGCCAAAGCCAGCCTCTTATCAGCGAGAGGCCCTGCAGGGCCATTTGGAGGGTCTACTTCCTGTCCAGAGAGGAAGTGGCTAGGTCTTGACCTCGGACATACTCTCATTTCCAATCATTTTCCAGCCTGGAATGCAGTGATTCAGTTTCCATTTATAAAGTGAAATTAGTGCCTGTTGAATACTCTGCCTGAGGGAGGGGGTAGGAAGAAGGAAATGAGAGCCCCTTCTGAACAATTCTCTCTGTTCAGCTTGGAGCTGGTCTGCGGTAGAAGGATTTCCTCATGTTCAAGGTGTTAGTAGGAAGGGCCTACTTTATGTGCTTCTGCAGTTTAAAAAAGAGAGAGAGAGAGAGAGGTGCTGGAGCAGCCAGGTGACCCAAGATCTGGCTGTAGTTGAGACCTGTGTTTCTGCAGTACCTCTTGCTTCTCTAAGAGCTGTCACACACCGTTTCAGCTTATCCTCAGAACACCTCTGGGAGGGAAACTGGGAAGGTATTGAACTTTCTTTGCCAAGCATGTGAATTCGAGAGCTTCTGTGGGAATGACCAGAGAGACGGTGGAGGTTCAGGAGACACAGCTGAGACAGGCCGTCAGGAGACCTGGTTTCTGATGCTTGCTGGGTCACCATTTCCTTGCATGACTCTCTGGACTTTGGTTTATTCGCCTGTGACGTGGGAGGCCAGCATGAGGCACTGGGAGCGTGCACCCTACAAGTATGAGAAGGTGGACTTAGTTAATAGTTTGGTAGCAATTTTGTTGCCTGAATAAACAGTTCTAGATGAGCAGCTCTCCAGAGCCCTGGAGGGAACCTTTAGAGAGCTGGGAACAGGGCCAGAGGGATGCATTCAATGCCAAAGCTCAGTTGACCAAGAGACCGGTGGTTGAACCTACTCCTCAGGCAAACTGGGGGTGCACAGAGGGGCACGCAGGAGCTCTGAAACCAGGGGTCAAAAGTCTCTGTCCTGCCTTCAAAGACGTGGCCTTGAAGGGTGCAGAGCATGGCAGGGGGAAGGGCTCCGGAGAGCAAGGTGAGATGGCCCGGTGCTGAGCAAGGGCCTCAGACATGAAAAGAGCAGATAGAGCCCCAGGAACTGGACAGTAAGGGAGAGAGGATTCGGAAAGTAGGTGTCTGGGTTCTGCCAAAGCCTTCGGAGTTAAGTAACTCTCCTGAGGCTTTGTGGCTAATGAATGAAAGATGCGGAGTTAAGAGACTTTTTGCTAGTGCTCAAAGTCTCGACTCTCTGGCCCTCTCTTCCATCATGCTAAAGTGAGAATGACTGATAAGATGTTCTTCCCTGGTGTGTACTGATTCCTGGAGGGTGGGTAACTCGAGCGGTTCTGTGGGACCCTTGGATGGCCCCTTGCCTCATGCCATTAATCCCATCTTCGCAAGGGGGCAGTCCAGAGGGAGCATAGGACCGCGGCCCTTCTGGGAGCCGCTGAGGGCTGCAAAGATACCAGAGACCATGATGGGAGCACCCCAGGCAGCCCAGAGAACTGATTCCAAGGCCAAGGGCTCTTTCAGGACTCATTCCCCACCCTTAGGTGACTGACGTGCCCTACCTTCATCCTTACTCCTCTTTTCTCCCTGGCCCAGCTGCTCAGAGTGGGGAGAAAGGAATGCCAGTGAGCCAGCAGTTGGGGGGCTGGGCCAGGGATGTGTTTTCAGAGGCCGAGCCACCTTGGAGGAGCGCGTGCACCAGCAGCACGTGGGGTCCTCGCTATCCTGTGCTTTGGTGCACCGACATTTGCTACTCCATGGTGTATGCTCTCCCAGGCCTCATGGCATGGAGACCTGTCTTCCTTCTTTCCCTCCTTCCTTTTCTATACTGGGAAATTCAGTGTGCCCTCGAAAATGCAGGCCAGGTCCTTGCTCATCTCGGCTAACCCTTTCTCTTATAACTAGGTACTTTCTTCCTCATTTTATTGTGATTTTATATCTGTGTCTTACTTCTCCTGCCAGGTTCAAGGTGAAGAGTAAGGAGGTGATGTTCCTCAATCTCTAACCATCCGAGTCCAGTTCTGCTTGCCTTTAAAATTGATCAGAGGGGCCTGGGCGGCTCAGTCAGTTAAGCATCAAACTTCAGCTCAGATCATGGTCTCAGGGTCCTGGGATGGAGCCCCACATTGGGCTCCATGCTCAGTAGGGAATGTGTTTTTCCCTTTCCCTCTGCCCCTCCCCCTTCTCCTTCTCTCTCCCTCCTTCCCTCTCTCTTGCATATAAACAAAAAAAATCTTTAAAATTGATCAAATAGGGACGCCTGGGTGGCTCAGTTGGTTAAGCGACTGCTTTCGGCTCAGGTCATGATCCTGGAGACCCGGGATCGAGTCCCACATCGGGCTCCCTGCTCGGCGGGAAGCCTGCTTCTCCCTCTCTCACTCCCCCTGCTTGTGTTCCCTCTCTGGCTGTGTTTCTCTCTGTCAAATAAATAAAATCTTTAAAAAAATAAAATAAAATAAAATAAAATAAAATTGATCAAATAAAATCAGAGGGAAAAAAACTAATCATGTGAATTTGTTAATATAGCTTCTGTGGGATTGACAGCTGAACATAAAGTCAGACCCAGAGCCTTGGGATGTAATAATCCAACATCCCACCTGCTCTAGGATCACTACTCTCGGGCATATGATGCTCACCAGCTTGGAGCTTGAACTCTGGGAAGTCCTACCCCAGGCTCCCAGGAACCTGGAAGCTGGGGTCCTACTGCTCCATGAGAATCTGGACTCTGCCTCAAACCCCAGGCCTGGCATTGGCACCTGGGGTCCATGATTCTAAGAATAGACATGAGCCTTTGAATAATGTACATATGAACATGAGCATATTTTTAAGGAAGGAAGCTGACATACTATGTTCCGACTCATAGAGGATTCTTCTGAAAGACCTTTGTCCTGGGCTCTTCTAAACCATTTATTTTGGTCTCTATCTTTGTTCTCTTGTCTGTTCCATTCTACATTCTTGAGTTTGAATTGATGTTCTGTTCTTTTTTCTTTTTTAAAAGATTTAATTTATTTATTTGACAGAGAGAAACACAGCTAGAGAGGGAACACAAGCAGGGGGAGTGAGAGAGGGAGAAGCAGGCTTCCTGCCGAGCAGGGAGCCTGATGCGGGGCTCGATCTCGGGACTCTAGGATCATGACCTGAGCTGAAGGCACATGCTTAATGATGGAGCCACTCAGGTGTCTCTGCTGTTTTTTTCTTCATGAAAGACCAGTCCTGCTGAATTCAGAAGAAATCAACGAGTCACCAAAGACTATCAAATTTTCCTCTTAAATTTCTCGAAAATGTATCCAAAAACATTTCCTGAACTCTGTAATAGATGATGAGGCTAGAGACATAAAGCTCACACTGGACAAACTCTGGAGTGACAGGTGGTCCAGTGGGAGAGACAGACATGTAAACAACTTCGTGTCGTTGACCATGACGGAGGCAGATGGACACACGGAAGGACAGGCTCCATGCTCCCATAGAGGTGGGAGTCAGGGAGGTGCCATAGGAAAATGGGTCTTGAGCTGTCTTGAAGGATAATAAGTGGACTACAAGAAAGGAAAGTTCTTCCAGCCAGAGGTTTCGACATATGCTGAATCTCAGGGGTCTAGAATAGTGTGGAAAATGCTAGAAATTCCCAACACTTTGGTACAGAGCATGGCATGAAAGGAGATGGTAGGAGCTGATGTTGGAATGGAGGCAGGGATGGATCACGGAGGATATTTAAGAGTTGAAATTTCTCCTACAGGATGTGTCGGTGGATAAGAATCCCTGTCCTTGAAAGGCATAGGGGGTATAGCAGAGAGAGAGAGGGTTCAGGTGGAGAGCTCATTACGGGGTGTGTCGTGGTGCAGGTTCGAGGGGACGCACAGCCATGGGAGGCGACGGATGTGGGCTGGGAAGAATTCAGGGGCCACAGGAGCCTTGGCAACACAGTAAGGGAAAGGGAGGTGTTCAGGAACACCCTGTAGATTTTGCACTGGGGAGCTGTCTTCCAAAGAGGGAATACAGGGGAGTAACAGGTATTGGCTGGGGGAGGGATGAACTCTTTGAATAACTATGGTCAGAGTTCAATTTCATGCCCTGCCCCCTCCAGCACTTCTGGTATCAGAATCCAGACTGAACCCACGGGAATTTCTCTACAACATGCCTACAGTGTTCACTGCACATGCAGAATTTCCCTACCCAAACCTGTCCTGTAGACACCTTAGAGAACGACGTCCACGTATTGAAGTTATCCTGAGCGCATCTCTGTCCCATGTGGTCACTGTCCCAGTGTCTCGTGTGCACACCTTCCTAGTCACCCGAGGTGGATTCGAAGACAGCTAGAGAGTGTATCATGTGTCACTTAAAGATGTGGCCAGCTTCAAAAAGGCTGATGGAATTTAAGGGTAAACTCTGGAGAACAGGCTGGATTTAGGTGGGAAGGAAGGATTTAGGTTGAAAGGTATGAGGATGAGTTACTGAGAAGATTCTGAAATGCCCGCCTTCTCCCCTGCCCACCATGAAAAGCTGGGACACGCAGGCCTGGGGAAGTGACCGACGTAGGCTCCCAGGATCCGTGTTGGGGTTTTCGGTGTCACATGGAAAGCTTCCGGCCATGCCTGCCCAATCCATGCCCTTGGCTTAGGACTTAACCTACCATTGCAAGAATTGATATCTACTGATTATTTTGGTGTCTAAATTCTCAACAGAATAAGAATCGATAACACTACGTACAATGTATTTATCTATATTCACCTGTCTCTTGATTTTACCTCTTGAAACCAGATGGCTCCAAGTATCTTATATATGTCTTGTGGAATCCATCTGGAAATTTTTTCTTTATATGTATATAGATATGACTTCTGGCTCATGGAGTATGTCCATCTTCAGCATGACTGGATATTGTTAAGATGTTCTCCAAAAAAGTTTGCACGCACTCTCCGTAGAGAAAATGAGTTCCTCTGGCTCTGTATTATCACCAGTACTTGATGCGATCAGACTATTTATACTTGCCAGATGGATGGCTGTGAAATGGGACTCTCCCCCACTTCCACTTAACAGACGTCATCTGTTTGAGTCCTTTTTCTACGCACTTTGGTCTACACTGGGCCCAGGCCACACCAACGCTGTAGTGTGTTGATGTGCTGAACTGAATATTTATTATTGGCTTTTGTTGGGTGTTTGCTTATGCTGGATGCTCTCCTATGTTCTTTTCACAAATTACCCTTTACTATGCACAATAACCTAAATAAGAGGAAAGCTATTATCTCCATTTCTTTAGATTTCTTTCTTTCTTTGTTGATTCATTCAGCAAAATCCTGAATGACTACTCTGGACCAGCCACAGATAGAGTAGACCATCAGGATTCCTGAAAGAGCAGCATCTGATGGCTATTCAGTCCTCTTGGCTGCCCAGATCCACACTCCTTATGGTAACAACACAGTTTCCCACTGGGGGCAGTTTACCCTGAATACAAGGTCTTGGTGGAAGGACAATCCCAGAGAAGAACCTACTACTAGGGAAGTTTATGGGCTGGATTTTCCCTGTCCTGTCCTGGTACAGCAGGGAACAGTGAATTAGGCTCTGTCTGCTAGGACTTGGGGTCTGAATGGCTCCTGAGTGAGTTCGGGGAGGGGGATGGAGGAGTCGCTGATTACTCGGGTGGCCCCGTCATCAAGGCTGCAGGCGGAGAGCTCTGACCCACTCAGAGGACTGCTCTATGCCTTCCCTCCTGCTTCCTGACCTCCCGGAGGTCCTTGGGTTCACACCCCCTCAGTCATCTGTCTATTAGGTGAAGCTCCTGATGAGGTTTCTGAGGCCCACGGTAAGACCCCACCTGACACAGAAAGTTTGGGCTGGGTTCTGGGCCACATGGGTCCACAGGAACGAGGAACCAGAGTAAACTTCCATCCCTGAGCCTGCCTTCTTCCTGGATCCGTGAGCCATCCTGGGAACTGAGCAGCTCTTCTACTCAGAAATCTCCTTCCTTTTTCTGCGGATGGGGTTGTTGGAGGAGGTCCCACAATTCACCGGGAGTCTATACTCCACTCATGGAGCCCACACAGCCGTGTTCCTGGTTCCCTGGGTCTGGAAGGGAAATCAGCCCTTTGGGGAAGGAGACAAGACCCAGCCAGGGCGGGAGGCCCTGCCCTGACTCAAGGTATGAACTTCCAGCTCATAAAAGCATTGACCTCCCAGGGCATATTCCCATTAACCAGCTAAACTCAGAGAGGTTTTTTGTTTTTTTTTTTCAAGCACAGATAGATTTTTTACCTGGAATTTCCAAAGCAAAATTGTTTTCTCTTGGGATCTAAGATCACTCCATAGACCAGCAGCCCAGAGGAAGCTCCTTACCTCGGATCTGGGCTTCCCCCCGCATGGTCCTGCATCCCGTGGCCATCTTTCTTTCTCGACCCGATCGGGAGCTCCCTATAGGCAGAAATTAAGTTGTTTTCATCTCTCTCTCTCTCTGCACAGTGCAGGCCCAGATGCTGCCACAGAGAGTTTAGCTGAGTGAGGACTACCTCCTACTCACGTGACACAGGATGGGGTAAGATTTGGCCTGGACATGCTTTATTCCTAAAGGACAAAGAAATCAAGAATCTGGGCTCCAGAAATTTCAGTTGGTTGGAAATTTGCAGAGCATCCTTAGATGCCAGTGCTGGGATGGGTGCTGGGGGTACCGGGTCGAAAGTTCTACAGTCCGTGACCTCGAGGAGCTAGCTCACAGTCTCGCAGGAGAGGCAAACAGAGAAACAAACGTGTTCGATGAAGTGAGAGCTGCCACCCAGGCAGCGGGAAGAGATTTTCCGAGACTAACACCTCATTCTGCAGGTAACAAAATGGAGGCTCGTGAGGGCAGCGGTGTGCTTACCACTCTCCTTCCTCCCTGGCGCTGTCCGTGAGTTGAGGATGCCATGAATTCAAATATCGACTGAGGGCTAACCTTGAGGCCAATGCTGGCTCAGGACGGGAGCTGGGGGCACGCGCGTGCTGACCCTGTCCCCGCAGTGTTTGCAGACTGGTTGGTGGACAGCCGTGCAGGAGTGACCGGTGCTATTAGGAGGGGATAGGGAGGTTGAGGGAGGGGGTCTCTAACTTAGCCTGAGGGGCTTCTACATTCATTCACTCATTCATTTCATCCCTTCCACAGCTGTTAGGGAGCCTGCCCTGTGCCAGACATTTTGCACACTCCTCTCTAGTTCCTCAGTCTCCCAGTTTTGCCCACACATCCTGGTGCAAGCTAGAGAAATAAAAACTTCTTTTAACAGAGGGAATTTGCGTGAATAGGAGTAATCGATTCTGAAGCGGAGAGATTTATCAGGACTTTTTAACAGGAATCTAATTGTGCGTCTTCACACCTTCTGTCGCCAGCTGAACATTTCATCCCAGGCTCCAGATTATTCCTCTCTTGTATTCCTGTGGTAGAGGGAACACAGGATGGTTGCTGCTAAATTTGGCCTGTTTGGGAACAACATTGAGACAACAGGGATCCAAGGAAGCGAGTTAGGGGCCATCTGCCTGAGGACCCACCTGCTGGGCGTGCGGCAGGAGGACCATCCTTGCCTTGCCCGACGCACCTGTTTCCTGACCCAAAGTCCTCGGCACCCGAGTTCTCTGTGACAGGTCCTTGAGAATCTTTGATGAGATCAATGGCCAGGGGAGCGAATGACCACCCAAGGGGATACAGGGGAGATGCGGTGAGAGGAGAGCCGCTGAAGGAAGCTCAACGTTGAGCATGATAAACTTAACCCAGGGTCAGGGAAGGTTTCTTGGAGGAAAAGGGAATTTTCTTAGAGGCAGAGGACAGGTACCGAGTGGGGAAGTGTCTTTGGGGAGGAACTGCTTGTGCCATGAAGACAAGGGTGTGGGATGTTTGGGTTAGGGAGGGGTCAGAGTGGATGCTGAGAATGGGCCAGGAATGCCTCCAGGGCTCCTGGTTTCAAGTCCTTTGCTTCCTTTTTAGTCTGCATTCTATGTGTCCTCCTGGATCTTACCTCTCATAACCAGACCTTTTGCCTCCAGTCCCTCCGTATCTCCTGGCCCCCTCCCTCCCTCTCTACCTGTCTCTACGAAGAGCTTGGAAGATTCACAGAGAGGCAGAGCCTCCTCCCTGCCCTCAAGTAACTCACAATCTGGCAGGGGAGACCAACAACAAAGAGATTCTAGTCAGCCCAGTGTGCAAAGCCATGTAATGGAAATGAAGGAAGATCCAGGAAAGAAGTCCCTCTAGCCTGGAGTTTCAGACCAGGCTCCTAGCACATGGGATAGCGGGCTAGGAGTGTGTTGGGATAAGAAGGGGAGAGGTTTCTGAGCAAACAGAAGAACCTGTGTGGAGGCAAAGCCTTGGGACATTTCAGGAATGGAGGAAGTTCGGTGGGGCTGGAGGCTATGAGGCTTTTGGTGGTGGGTGGGGGGCCAGAGATGGAGCCAGATAGGGAAGACCCTCATGGAGCACTTGCCACGCACCTGCTGGGGCGGGCCTGGGGCTGGGGTCCTCACCCATCTGTGACAGGCAGGTGAGGACTCTGAGTCTCACAGCAGCTTGGGGCAGAGCCGGGATCTCAGAGCGCTTTCGGAGTGTGCTCTAGCCCCGACTCCAACACCCGTAACCAGCAGGTCTGGTCTTTCATCTGAGAGGGTCTCCCTCAGACTCCGTGTACCCAGGGGGTGGGGGCAGGATGCAGGGTTTGGGGCTCTCCTGCGCACCCCCCCCCCGCCTGCCTCCCCTCGTGGCCCCTGGGCATCCCTCCCACCAGGCCCATCCTGTGGCCAGCCGAGGCCTCAGGAGCTGGTCACGCTTTTCCGCTCCGCACGTGTGTGTTTACGTTTCTGTCCCAGACGGCCTCATGCTCCTCCCTGGCCCGCCGGCTTCCAGAACGTTTATCAGGGTCTGTGTATGTTTTTCTTGTGTGGGATTTGAAATGATTTCTTTAAACAAGGTCTAAACTGGGATTGATTTCCTCTCTTTATTTAGAGTGGCTTGTTTTGTAATATGGTTCTTTTAACAGTCTAAATTGTGGGAACTGGGGAGAAAAAAAGAGAATTTGCTGACTTCATATAAATACAAATTACTTTATCTCTCTTTGAAGACTTCCATGTCTTTTCCTTGAAAAGACTGGAGCCAAATTCTTTGGGGGCCCTTTTCTTGTCAGAATTGTTACGATGAGAGCACTAGATTCACCGCGAGGCTTCTACTCCAGGGCTGAGAATAGAAAAACCACCCTGGCCTTAAGACAGTGCCTTCTACTCTTCTTTCAGAGCAAAATCCTTCCATTAATCTGATCTTCACAACAGAAATGCTCCTTTGATTTCGTGGCAGCCCCAAGAGGGGAGGAGGGAAGACAAAATCCATTCTCCCTAGCTGATGCAGGTGGGAATGGCTTGTCAGTGTGATTAGTCTGATTGTGGTCCTGGCCTGGGAGGTCCTCGGCCCCTGACTCTGTAGCTAGCTAGATCATCCACGTGTTGATTCCTCAAGTATTTTCGAGTACCCACCATGTGGCAGACTCTAAGCTGGACATGACTCTGAAAATGAACTGACTTTTCCCATGGACTGTTTGAACCCTCCCGCTTCCAACAACTTGAGGGTTCTAGTTCCCCTGCTTGCACTTGCTTGCTTGCCTCCAGTGACAGGGAGCTCACCACCTATCAAGGTAGGCTGTTTCAGCTCTGGATGGCTCAGATTGTTCAACTCCTCCTTGTTTCCACTGAGCTGAAACCATCTCCCTGTATCACTCACCCATACTACCCCCCCAGGTGTTTCTGCTTCCCCAAAGTAGATTGGATCATGCCCATATCTTCTCTGGGAGGGGGGATTATCTTTGCTCTGTTGGCAAGCTTGACCTTTAGGTCCCCTTGTCAGGTTGAAACAGTCCAGCCGGCTGTGGGCTGAGGCCATCTCATCCCTTATTCCGAGCATGATGCTTTGCTCAGTGCAGCACTTACTTGTCTCACCTTACTCAGAACTACCTCCTTCCCGTTCACTGACCCTAGCCTTGTACGAAGGGAGCCCCTCAGGTTTTGCCCTATAGCTCCTCGTGGGGTCCTTAGGCTAGAATGAGGAACTAGATTTCACACTTAGCTGCTTTGTTGAATTCTGTTAAGGGAGGCCCATCACTTAGCCTCTGTGGATCATCCATCCTGTGGAGCCTAACCTCACTGTCACTCAAGATCACCTTTGTCCCCAGGGTGCTTCCCCCCTGCACCAGCCCCCCACCCACTTCCATGTCCAAGCACTCATTAAATCATTGTAGGGGGCGGAGTCCAGGGGGAGAAGCTCTCTTGCTTGAGTTCATTAGCAAACTGTCTAGCTTGACTATGGTTTCCTTTCAACTACTGAATCTTCCTGATACAACAGGCCAGGGAGCCTGTTAAGAAAGGAATGAATTTCTGGGGCACCTGGGTGGCTCAGTTGGTTAAGCGACTGCCTTCGGCTCAGGTCATGATCCTGGAGACCTGGGATCAAGCCCCACATCGGGCTCCCTGCTCGGCGGGAAGCCTGCTTCTCCCTTTCTCACTCCCTCTGCTTGTGTTCCCTCTCTAGCTGTGCTTCTCATTGTCAAATAAATAAAATATTAAAAAAAAAAAAGAAGGGAATGAATTTCAAATAACTTCTTCTTAAAGAACATCTGGGGGTTCCCAGGACACAGCGTTTTCCTGGTTTCTCTCCAGGTGTTTGCCGCCCATCCATTTCCTTCCCTGTTCTAGCGTAGGATCAGGGTAGCTCTTCCCGCCCCCCTACGGTTGCATGGGGTTAGGGAAGACAGAGTAATAGAAGAAATGAGATAAGTTGGTCACGACCTTGAAGTCAGTGCTACAGAGTTTGGAGGCAGTTCTGTCCATTTCAGAGCAGATACCATTCACTGCTTTGTTGATTTCCATCCTGTCTCTTTCATATCAGGTTTGCCCGACATAGCTTGTGGGGCTGTGAAGCTGATGGCCTTGGTTTCCAGATCCTGCGTCAACCCCTTGGGCTGAGGGTTTGGCAAAGCGGCCAAATGTTTTGGGTTTGCTAAAGCCTCAGCTGCAGCATGCCGGGAGCGGTTCCCTCACAGGGGCAAGGTTGTATGCTTTCAGGCCAATCATTTCATGAGGCTCTAGCACTTTCACACTCGGCTCATTGAGACCGTCCCTGGGCAGGCTTCTCACTGCCGAGTGAGCTCTCCCTGTGGGAGGCACAGCTCTTTGAACTCGGACGCCTGTTTATTTTTGGACTGGAAACTAAAACTTAGAATTCCCCAAAGCCACAGGCTCAGATCCTTCTTTGCAGCGATAACCTGCAGAGCTTACAGAATGATAGACTCGGGAAATGTCCCCGAGGGGAGAACCCGACAGAGCCTTTCATCTCCTGGTCTCCCGTTACAAATGGGCAAACCCGGGTTCAAAGAGGAGGGGGGGATTTACTTATGATCACGGAGTGTTTTCGTCGCCTCACCACCTTCCAGAATACTACCCCGCCTGGCGCCCTATAGGCAATGAAGCCACACTGTGCAAATATTCATTTTATTGTAGGCAGCCTCGCATCACTCACGATTTCAAGAAGTCCTGAGGCTGTGTGCTGAGCCACATGACAGCTTTTAGAAATCTCAAGTCCCTTGTCAAGGGCAAGGCCAAGGGAAAGACCACTTATTCTGGAAGCAGAGTGGGGACAAGAAGTGTGGACAATGTTGGCTGTCCCACAAAGCTGGAGAAGGTCCTCACAGTCCCGGAGTTAGGAGTGTGGCCCCTTGGAACACCTCCTGTAAAGACCCCCAGCCCCTGCCTTCTTTGCCTACAGTGCTCAGCTGCTTTCTCCTGAGAGCATGGTCTTCCTGGGGCTCTCCCCAGCTGGGACCCTCTGAGAAAGGCCTCCTTTCTCTCTCTGCCTTGAGGAAGCACCACGGTGTGCAAAGGAGGATGGGCTTTGGCTTCTGCCAGGCTGGATCTGAAACCTGGTTCCTCTATCTCAGGCAACTTAGATACGGTGCCTGAGACTCAAGTCTCCTCAACCTGAAAACCATCATAAATTCCTTCTAGGTGTGTTGTGGGAATCCGTGGGATGAGGCACGTCCGAGTGTCTTCTCTCTAGGCCTGATTCAGCCGCCGGTTTTTCAGTAAGGGTATTAGGGCTCTCACCTTAATACAGAACTGCTAAACCCTGGCACTGATCAGCACTTTTTCTGCCTTGTCGGCTGCTTGGCGGCATCCCTGGCCCCTCCCCCACATACGAATTGCAGCAATGTCTGCAGACATTGCCAAGTGTTCCCCTCCTGCCCCCCCAAACAGGCCCCACCCCCACCCCCAGGTGAGCGCCTCTGCTTTCATTACCAGGCGCGCCTAGCACAGTGCCTGACGACAGGATGTTGTAGGAAGAATACGGATTGGGAGTCAGGCTGGCATGGGCTTCCATCCAGGTTCTATCAGACGCCATCAGGTGGCCTGGGGCAAGACCCCGAATCACATCCGGCTTTGTTTTCTCATCTGTAATTGGGCATCGTATTGGCTCTACCCAGTTTGTAGTCCAAGGAGATGAATTACGAGACTGTGTCTGGCCCAGGGAGGAAGCTCAGCGTATGTTCATTCGTTTGCTTTCCTCTGTGAGGTACGATCAGGGCTCACCACCTTTCGAATCTCACATGTCCCTCTAGGCTGGCGGGGTGGAAATTTCATGACGTCTGAATCTGAAGGGAATTAACCTAGAACGAGGTCCAAAATGTTCCGAATCTTAGTTTCCCATTCCAATTCTTGAAATATTGCATTAGTTGTTCAAAAACACGCATCTCTGTGTGTTGTTCACTGGTTTGAGTGCACTTGGTAGTTCCTGGTTTTCGTCCCCCTGTGGCTGCCCAGGTAACTCCCCGCCGTGACTCTCTCACCTTCTAAAAAATCGCTGTCCGATCTGAATGACACGTAATCCTCACTGGAAGCCACAGTATACCTTGCCTAATGTGGAGGACAGAGAAAGCCCCGAGACGGAGAAGTGAATTTCTCAAGGTGCCCAGAGGGTCTGTAGCTTGCTTGGCTCTGAAGCAAGCCCATAGGATCCTAGGAAGCCCTCCAGCTCTGGCGCCGCGGGAACCGGGGCTGGCTGCGACCGGGCAGGGGCACAGCTGTGGTCGCGGCCGTGGTGGCGGTGAGAGGTTGGTGGGGGGCTGGGACGGCGGGCGGCAAGGCAGGAGGTGTGTTAGTGTGCTGGGGCTGCTGTAACAAACACGGCAGGATGGGTGGTTTAAAACAGAAGCGTATTTTTCACAGCTCCAGGGCTGGCTGGAAGTCTGAGATCAAGGTGTCCGTGAGGTCTAGTTCAGCTTCTGCTGAGGCCTCTCTCCTTCGCTTGTGGATGGCCATCTTCTCGCCATGTCCACTTGTGTTTGTGCCCACATCTCCTCTTCCTTCCAGGACGTACCCCAACAGCCTCGTGTGACCTTAGTCACCTCTGCAAAGACCCCGTCCCCCAATGGGGGGGGTCACATGCTGGTCACGTGGTTTCTCTCTCCCTCTCTCTGTCTTTGCCCTGCCCCCACTTCTGCTGCTTTTGATTCTCTCTCTCCAGAACCCTCTCAGCCTCATCCTCTGTGAGAAAGCAGGAATCCTAGGGGGGAGTGGGAGGTGATGAGAATTTTTTATGTGGGATGATTTTAGTAAGCTATTTCAGGTTTGATCTCAACCCACTGTAAATACATGGTGCTCCATTAAGAAACAAGGCTCCCCTTCCCCCCACAATTTGCAGAGAAACCTGATTCATCCAAAAGGTGCCTGCCTCTCCTGTCCTTCCCTGACTTTGTCTCTGCCCTGGGGTCTCTCGGCCTACTGTCCTGTGATTTGGAGACCACAACAGTGTTGTCCTTCCCGCTCTGCACCATCCTGCCTTGAGGTTAGCACACTGTGAAGAGAAGTGCACTTTCGGTTTACGTCTGCTGTCCTGCAACAAGCACCTGTGTGAGGCCTCAGGATACAGGGGACACGGCTCCCTCTTGAAGGAATGGGGAGACTAAGGTGGGAAGGGGCAGGATGGCTCAGGCCCACACGGCTTAGCGGTGACAGAGCTGCAACCTGACGCCAGCCCATCCCCTTGCCAGTGCCCCGTGGGGCACCGCCTCATTCCGCCCCCAGGTCTCTGTCCCCGAGCGGTGTCCTCCCTGTCCCCTTCCTTGGCTGCCTTGCCAAGAGCGGTCAGCGGCGGTGGCTATGGCTACTGTTCTCTGCCATTTGCACCGTTGGGGGCCCAAAGCCCTGGAGCCAGACTTCCAAGAACTTCTGAAAAAGAAGTGAGCCTTGAAAAGTCCCTCATTTCCTAGACTTGGGGCCCAGAAGTCTGCTTCTCAGAGAAGGAGAGAGCATGGCCCATAAGCGGGCAGAGAGACATCTTTAGGGGGAAGGTTTGGGCTGGCCCTGAGGACTGGTGGTCCCCAGAGTCGCTGGGACAGCAGCAGAGAGCAGAGAGGGCAGGTGGGAAGCGGAGGGGAGAGGTTGTGCAGGGGGCCTGTCCAGCGTGGGAGGACTGCCCTAACAAAGCATCGCACACCGGCTGGCTGAAAGCAACAGAAAGGTATTGTCTTGCAGGCCTGGGGGCCACACGTCCCAAAGCTGTTTGTTGGTTGGGCCATGATCTCTCTGAGAGAAGGCCCCAGGGAACAACTGGCTCTCTTCCTTTCTCTCAGCTTCTGGTGTGGCCAGCCATCGTCAGCATTCCTTGGCTCACAGACCCTTCACTCCAATCCCTTCCTTCACTGTCACATGGCCTTCTTCCCTGTGTCTTGTCTCTGCCTCTTCTTATAAGGATGCGAGTCAGAGAGGATTTAGAGCCTGCCCTATTCCAGCCTGAGCTCAAGTTCATGTAACTAATTATATCCTGCAACAACCCTATTTCTAGGTCCGGTCCCATTCCGAGGTTCTGGAAAGGATGGGACTTTGTGGGGGTGGAGGGGCACGATTCCACCCTATCCAGGGTCCGAGGGGAGCAGGGTGGCTGCGGGATGTATAAGCACAGGGTGTTGGAAGACACGGCAAAAATCGACACCAGTTGGACCCAGGAGCTGGGATTTTGCATGATAGTCGGTGACACCTTCACGACAGGGAAAGACGCTGTGAGAAAGGTCCCATGGTGGCGGCACCCTCTTTGGAATTCTTTATGAGAGGTGGAAACTGGATGGGGCTCTGTTGGGTCCGTGATCTGCTTCCTGGAATAAAGGGGATTAGAGAACCATCTGTGCCCTGAACTTGTCTGGGTGCTGGCCTGCAGGCTTAGGGGGCAGTCTGTGGGGGCTTGGCCAGACGTGCTCGCAGCTCCCCATGGGGGGGAACTGTTGCCTCAAAGGAGGACGTTTCCGGCCAAGGCTTGAGTGAGCAGCCTGGGACCCCCACCAACGGTGACAGAATGGAGCCTCTAGGGAGCGTCAAGGAGAAGTTGCCAGGCCAAGCTTTGTGACTCTGGATGAGTTGGTGCCCCTCTCTGGGCCTTTCTAATCTGGGGGTTCTTGGCCTAGATTCTAAGGTCCCCCTTGAGTCAGGTATTAAAAATATTTAATCAAAAAAATGCTAAAATAAACCAGTCAGGAAACGAGAATTATTGGCAAGGATGTGGGGAAAGGGGAACCCTCCTACACTGTTGGTGGGAATGCAAGCCGGTGCAGCCACTCTGGAAAACAGTATGGAGGCTCCTCAAAAAGTTACAGACAGAGCTACCCTATGACCGAGGAATCACACTACTGGGTATTTACCCTAAAGAGACAAATGTAGTGATCCGAAGGGGTGCATGCACCCCAATGTTTATAGCAACAATGTCCACGATAGCCAAACTATGGAAAGAACCTAGATGGCCATCAGTAGATGAATGGATAAAGAAGATGTCATGCATATATACAATGGAACACTATGCAGCCATCAAAACTCCGAAATCTTGCCATTTGCAATAATGTAGATGGAACTGCAGGGTATTATGCTGAGTGAAATAAGTCAATCAGAGAAAGGCAATTGTCATATGATCTCACTGATATGAGGAATTTGAGAGGCAGGATGGGGGGGTCATGGAGGGTAGGGGAAAAAATGAAATGAGATGGGAACAGGGAGGGAGACAAACCGTGACACTCTTGATCTCAGGAAACAAACTGAGGGTTGCTGGAGTAGAAGTGTGGGAGGGATGGGGTGGCTGGATTATGGACATCGTGGAGGGTATGTGCTACGGTAGGTGCTGTGAATTGTGTAAGACTGATGATTCAGGGACCTGTACCCCTGAAAGAAATAATATGCTATATGTTAATAAAAAAATCTAATCATTGTGACAACGCCAATTCTCACATGCAGTCTGCTTTACTTGTACAAAGTCTTTTGTATACATTTTACCTGATTTAATCCCCTCATGCTTGGGGGGACGGTCACATTTCCTGAACAGAAAACCTGGGGTGGAGTGATTGAACAAGGGCCCAGCACTGAGCAGATCAAAGTACTTGAGATTAAACACTTTAGTGACTTAGTTCAGTGTCCTAGGTCCCCAAATAGTTCCTTATTAATGAACTCATTCACTAGCTCTGTGTCGAGTGTCTGTTATTAGCTGAGTTCTGTGTTCAGCACTGGGAGCCATGGAAATTAACAAACTGACAAAAAGTGGAGAAAACCAATAATAAACACACAGATGGCATGTCAGATGGGGACAATAAGGCAGGATGAGAGGGTTAGGGGTTGTCTCAGAGCTAGAAGGGGACTGCAACTGTGTAGTGTGGACAGGGGACTCTCTCTACCAAGGGGATATTGGAATAGAAACCTAAAAAGATAGAAGGGTGTAAGCCATGTAGCTGTAGGAGGAAAAAGCATCCTGGGTGATGAGGGCAGCAGGTGCAAAGGCCCGGGGGTAGGGTCAAGTTTGGTGTGTTCATGGGAGATCAACTGGCTCATATTTGGATTCTACATTTGAGACTTCCTACATAAACAAGGTGTATTGTACTACCTTTTCCAAAGGCCATATATTTTGAAAATATTAATATATCCACTATTGTTTTAGAACCGTACCATCAAAAGATGTGCATTGCCCTCTGGTATTCTTCCTCTTTGAGACTTGGCCGTGGTCCACCACATGGGAGGAGGTCACACCCTAGTGAAGGGTTCCCTGGTCAGTCTGAGTAGAGGACAAAAGGAAGACCAAGCCAATGGGGGATGAGGCTTCTATAGTTGGCGTCATGAACAGAATCACAGGGGGAATAATCAAATGTCTGGTGCCAACATTCATCCTGGCAGCTGTCTAGGGAGCTGACCATGAGCCTGGGTGAGAGAGACAGACAGATGGCTGAGTTATCTCTAGGTGGGGCTGGGAGGTGGGGATCCAGTCTCTCTCTAGGAGACCCCCTAGAATTATCATGGTCCTAACCTGGACTCTTGAATAGGGGAAAGGCCTCCTTCCCTTTCTTGGAGTAGAGGTCACTGAATTCTTAGACTTTATTCAGTGCTATAGAGATGTGGGATTGAATAAAAAAAATCCAAATGACATCAGTTAATTAGTGATGAACCAACACTTACTAAGTACTGCCTAAATGTCAGGCTCGGGTTTGAAGCATTGAGGGACACAGAGAGTTATAAAGTCTGGCTTCTTCCTTCCTGGGACTTGCAGCCTAGTTGGAGAGACGAGTTTTATGTCCAGGAAAAGTGAAACAGAGAACTGGAAAAGGCACAAAGCCGTCTGAATTACCCTTCCTTTGTCAGATGTGTGCTTCTCAGCCTTGGCCGCATCAGGGAGTCACCTGGGGGGAGGGGCGATTTTTAATGTGGCTGCACAACTCCCTCACCCTCAGCGATGGGGAGAGAGAGACCTGCATGTGTCCTAACCCTCGCCGTGAGTCGAGCCCATGGAGGGTTCTAGGCAACCGTCATTTGAGAGTGACAGCATCTGTGGGTGAGACAGTCAGGTATCAAGCCCAGCGGATAAGGGACGAGCTCCAGAGAGGGTGCCTCCTGCCCGAGGTCACACTCCAGCGTCAGTGTCAAAGTGGGAGTAGGACCCGGGCCTTCTAGGCATTTCCTGCTGTTCTTCCAGACCTGCCTCTGGTCTCTGAGGTTTTCTGATCAGTTCTTGGACATCACAGCTCCATTCACCCTGGGTGAGCTCAGTGTTTGACTCTCGGGTCCACAAGGGGCCTGCTAACCTGTCTGCAGGATAGAGTCCTTCCCGTGCTGCTCCCTTGGAAGGCAGGAAGGGACGCGGGGCTGGGTCAGAGGCACTGTGGTCCGTGGATGGACTGGGGTGATGCACTTGGGACACTGTTCTCAGTGGTGGAGAATTGGGACGGACAGAGTAACAAGTAGCGACAAGGCAGAAACCAGGGCAGTAAAGAGACACGGAGACATTGCTTTTGGAGAACTTTAGAAGGAAGCAAGGGGCTTCACTTCGGAGTTGAAGAGGGATAGCCAAGAAGAGAGAGCTCTCTAAGACCACCAGTCAGGGTGGAAGGAGTTGTGTTTTGCGCAAGTGGCAGGGAGAGACACCTGAGTGCCTGCTGTATGGACTCACCGCTCTGCTGAGCCGGAAATGCCCTCGGTGCTGGCGACAGTGACAACGGCTAGCGTTTCCCAGGTGTTACCGCCGGCCATGTCCACTTCACGGTAACGCACTCATTTGATTCTCCCTACAACCCTATCGGGGAAGTGTTACAGCTACCCCCATTTTACAGATGGAACATCGAGGCACAGAGAGCCTTTAACTTGCTCCAGGTTTACAACACGGTGTGGCTTCAGGGTCTGAGCTCGTGCAGCCCGTGAAGAGGCTGTGGGCAAGATCTTGAAGATTTTCCCCTCCCCGTGCTTGGAGGTTTTAGGGAGTTCCCTGCTGGGACCATTCGCAAGTGATTTATTTCTTGTGGCCCTTGGGTCAGGCTCCACCCAAAGCCAGGCAACAGGACCCTGCTGACTCATTCTTCCCCAGCTGTGCAGGCTGGGAGCAGAGCCAGGCCACTCGTCCAGCCTGGTGACAAGTGCCGGCGACTGTGGCTTGGCAACAGGTCCACAGCTGGGACGAGGCTTCAGGGGCTGACCTGTGGGAGTGGCCGCGGGTGCACAGGCATCCGGGCTCTGGGACGCTTCGGAGAGGGGCGGATCTGGGGAGAGGAAAGAAATGCAGTCTGGAGAGCAATGAGGCTGATGCACGGAGTTGAAAGCCCCGCGTGGACGTGGCTCGGGGCCCGAGTTGAGCCTGCTTGATTCATGTCCACCTGCACGACCCTCCCTACGGGCAGAACAGCCCACAAGCCTTCCCGCTGTTCTTCATTCCGTCGACGTCTATCAGACACCTCGGCAGTGCCAGGGAGGAGGAGGTTCCCCCGCCAGAAGGACCTCCCAGCCCAGCGCTTCTCAAATGTGTCCTAGGTTGTAGAATTGCGCAGCAAGCCCGGGGCACCTGCAGGCTGGAGGGGCCCGTGGGTGCCTTCCGGGTAAGCTGTGCTCTGAAAGCACCAGTCACTTGTCAGGCACTCCCTGCTTCCCCAGGGGCAAGAAGCCCAGCTCCCCAGACTGGCTAACCGATGTCCTGCAGACTCGCCCCCTCCAGCCCGCCTCCTTCGGGTTTTCCTTGGGTTGCACCATCAGCCTTCTGCCACCTGCTGGGATGGCCCCCTGCCTGGGCCACACTGCCCCGGTTCCTCAGGGCCAGACCCCTGTGGGCCCTGGGACCCAGCTTAGTCAGTGCCTACTCTTCCAGGAATCCCGGAGCATCCCCTGCCTGAGACTGGCTCTGGGGCATCTCCGTTGGGGCACCCAGCATGCAGCCCTGTGGTCCCTGGGTGGCCAGCCTGTGTCCCCTGGGGTTCTAGCCCCTGCAGCGTGGGTTGGAGAGAACGACGTCCTCTGCTGTAGCTCCTCACAGCCCTCCAGCGCCCCGCCGTTCATAAGGTGCTTCACTCTTACACTCGACTTCCCCAGAATAGTGTGCATGCTGCTGTTTATATTCCAATGTCAAAACTTGGCATCACGAAGGAAAGTGACTTGACCAGGGTTCACTGGGTGCGGGCCTGAGCCCAGGTGTGCGAAGCCAGCAAGTGCAGGCGGGGCGGCACTCAGCCAAGTGCAGGTGGGAGCTGAGGGTTACGAGAGAGCTGCCTGTGGAAATGAAAATCAGCCCGGAGCTTCACCATTTGCCGAAGCCAGTGTGGGAAGCTGGCCCTTCCGAGATAGACCTCTGGCAGGGGCTGCCCCCTGCCCAGCTAGTGCTGCTTAGCAGGTCCTTGATCTTCGGCAGGCCCCTAACTTCTAGGCAATTTCCTATAGCTCTCAAGCTCTGTATTCCAATCCCTGACACCCCTGGCCCCCCACATTCGGTCCCACCCCACCTATCGCCTCTCATTGTCCTGTCTTTGATCAGCTTACTTCCTCTGTCTGGAACCTCTTGCTGCACTTTTCTGTGAGGTCAGCCCAGTTTCGATGCCTCTTGCCGCACGCATCCCTTTGCCCCCACATCCGGAGTATGCACACCCATCCACTTCTACTTGACTCTTCCGGGTCACATGTTTGTGTTCGTCTTTCTCCACTGGACTGTGATCCCCTGGAGTTCAGATTCAGGCTGGTATGTTTATTTCTTTATACTCACGGGTTACCTGTTATGTATCAGGGGCTCAGTGGGGGAATGAATGATTGAATGAATGAATGACTAAAGAGATTGGACTGAGTTCATCTCAGCTTCTCCAAAAGAGCAGAAAGAAAATAACATATGAGCCCTAATCTCATGAGGCGGGGTGTCCGTGTAATTGGCATAAATAAACCACTCTGCCAGGTCACGGCTTGGGGCACTGGCCGGCTGCCCAGTGACTCTGGTTTCTGGAGAGGAAGCCCAGCTCAGCTGTCCCCGGGGACTCGGTTACCGCCGGCCCGTGCACACCCACCCCCCCCCCATGCAGGTGTGGGACACAGCTGGAGGGACTGGAGCAGGAGGGATGCAGGCTCTGTCTGCCTATTTATGTGGTGGCCTATCCATGTAGCCTGGTTCCGAGTACCATCTGTGTGACTGTGACCTCAACCTCCATATGATTTTCATTTTCCAGCCTCTGTAGCCACTATGTGTGTGTTGTTGTAAGACAGGCATTATTGTGGTCTGGGAAACTGTGCTGGTCAGGGGACTAAAGACAGGGACGTGGCCAGGTCGCGGGTCTCCAAACGGCCCGGTTACAGCTCTGGAGGCCAGCCACTGCCTGGTGCCAAAGCCCCAAAGATCTCTATCTTTTCCAACCAGCTCTAGCCCAGATTTGCATCTTCCTTATGAGGTGGTCTTTAAAAATACATTTAAAACCCAAAAAGCTGGGGTACCTGGGTGGCTCAGTAGGTTGAGCCTCTGACTCTAGGATTTGTCCCTGGTGGTGAGATGGGAGGCCGGAATCAGGCTCGATACTCTGGGTCGTGTCTGGGTGGGATTCTCATGGGAGGCCGGAATCAGGCTCGATACTCTGGGTCGTGTCTGGGTGGGATTCTCATGGGAGGCCGGAATCAGGCTCGATACTCTGGGTCGTGTCTGGGTGGGATTCTCATGGGAGGCCGGAATCAGGCTCGATACTCTGGGTCGTGTCTGGGTGGGATTCTCATGGGAGGCCGGAATCAGGCTCGATACTCTGGGCCGTGTCTGGGTGGGATTCTCATGGGAGGCTGGAATCAGGCTCGATACTCTGGGTCGTGTCTGGGTGGGATTCTCATGGGAGGCCGGAATCAGGCTCGATACTCTGGGTCGTGTCTGGGTGGGATTCTCTCTCTCTCTCCCTCCCCCTCTGCCATTCCCCTCCAGCTCGCATTTGCTCTCCCTTAAAAAAAAAAGAAAACAAACCAGAAAACCCAAGAAACTCCAAAAGCTTCTTACCTGAGCTTGCCAATATCTTTCCACTGTTCTTTCCCGCCTGACCCGTTCGGGATGATTTGAAACCTCTCCCACCTGGGGCAGCACACATACCAGGTTTTATCTGAACAGAGCTCCGGGCCGGATGAAATCCCCAGGACGGGCTTAAAGGCTGGCAGTTTTCCACCTTTAATTTTAGTGTTATTTATTATTTTCCAGGCACCTACTAGCATTTACTATAAACCAGACATTATGCTTTACAAATATTTGCTCATTTAATTTCGTAGAAGCCTGCAAAGTTCCAGTGCGGTTAAGCCACTTGCCCAAGGTCACACAGAAGTGGGGGGGGCAGGGGCCTCAGACTTGAGCTTTCTGGCTCTGGAGGGTTTGATCTAAACCTCTAAGTTATATGTGTTTTTAAAAATCTCTTTGCACTCAAGCACAGGGCAAATTCTCTCTTCATAACCCTGTAAACGGTGCAGCAGCCCTGTCTGTGTGGTTTCAAGGGCTTCGCTGCTGGGTCCAAATTAGTGATGCTCTTACTGTCTGTGGAGCCTCAGCTGACTTTCTCTTTTGATGGAGAAACATGCCTATTGTTAGGGCAATCCCAAATGTGGGGAGGAAGCTTTAAAGAGGAGATTAGAATCCCTTTGTTTCTCACCCTAAATGTTGAAACAAACCTAAGAGCTCTGCTGATTCCTGAGAGTTTTGAGTCTCTCCGCATTTCAAATATTTCAGACCAGCTTGGGAGCAAACACATGATATTCTTCTTTTTCTTGCAGAGTTTATTTTTAAAGCATGCATCTGGCTGCTTTTTCATTTCCCAGAAGGAGGAGGGAAATTACTCCCTAGAAGGCGGGTGTTGGATGGAAACTTCTCCGGGAAGACAGGAGGAACCTCCATTGGGGTCTGGTGTCTTCGGGGACTTGTCCCTTAGCAAGTGTTGTCCCACAAAGGGCTAGTCCCTTATTGGAGCTTGTCCCTTAGCCTCTGTCTGGGAGCTTGGAAGAACCTTCTGGCCCATGGGGCTCCTTGCATATAGACACAAAAGAAGTTGGTGACTTGCGTGTGTCCATCGTCCCTGAGGAGCAATTTACTTGTCTGATCATCCCTATTCAAGTCACATAGAGAAAGCCCGTTCTGGCCACGAGAGCCCATTGTCACAGTGCTACAAGCATTTCTGAGCATTTGTTACAGATCAGGCCATGCGCTCGGTGGGCCTAAATGGAACCATAAAATAGGTACTATAATCCCTCATTTTTCAAAATCAGAGACTGAGGTCAGTGGATCTAAGGTCCTGGAGTTCCTGAGAGCAGACAGTTGATGGGGGCTTGCGTTTGACATCCATACCTCTGTCTGCTGCCCTCCTTGATGTGGTGAGATTTCATTCCTCCCTATCGTTCCCAGCATAGCATCCTGGGCCGTCTCGGTGGGCGTAAAGGAATGGTAAACGCCCGTGGACAAGGATGACTTGTAGTCTGAAATCTTATGTCTTGGTTGTAAGTATTGCCTCATGATTTTCCTGGAGGAAACTGAGTCCCACAAAGTAGTGCAAAGTGTGAAATACAAGTAGCATTGTGGGATTCCAAGTGCATGTTCACCAGTGGCCTTAGTTGAGGGGGATCACGGGACCTGAATCAGGTGATGGATGGTCTGTGCGTAGCATCGCATGATTGCTGATTGTTTTCCCCGAGGAGCTGATGCTTTAACTTTTGAGGGCCACTGAAGGCAAAAGAACTCTGGCCTTGAGATACGGTTCCCCTCAATGCCTCTTCATTTCCAGGATCATGGCATTCCCCTGGATGCCATCCTTGAAACGATGTACCTCTGAAGAGTCCTTTATCCCTAGGCTTGTCTTCTAGGCACTGGAGTCTAGTCTAGGTGCAGGATAAACTTACCGAAACATCCCTGCCTCATGCCATTCGATGGTGCTTGCAGATTCAGTTCGGGTTCTAAGTCCCTAGCACGGAGCATGTGCTCCCTGGTGATGTGGCCTCTTGTCGTCCCAGAACACCTCATCTCCTGCCTCATTCTCCACACTGTGTCCCCACCACCAGGGTCATTTCCTGTTTCTCAAACAAAGTGCCATATGCACTTTGAATGCTTTCTTACATCTGCCCTTGCTTTTCTTTTTGTTCAGGACTTCCCTGCTAGCAGCTTGCCTACCTGATGAGCTAGTCATGCTTACAGATGACCAAAAGACCCCTCTTCTTCTGCCTCCTTGGGCAGAGATCTTACTCCCGGTCCCCGTACGAGACTTACCACTCCGCGTTGTAATGATTGCTTTAGGTGTGTGCTCTCCTGTTCTGCTGGGAGGGAGCCCCCACCACTCCTCCTGTGGCCTAGCCCAAGGTCAGTGCTTGGGAACTCCGCTGAGAAAGGAGTGAGTGAATGAAGACAGGAAGAAATGAGCACAGGAATAAGCACAGCGTTTGCAAGAGAAAGGCCACAGTAGGAATGGTTCTAAAGGTGCTGGTGCCTTCACACAGCTCCTTATTTAAACCTCACAGTAATAAATGGGGAGGTATTAGGCCCATATTTGTGCATATTTGTGGATAAAGAAACTAAGGCTTACAGAGTTTAAATTAATTGTTCAAAGTTTCCACTTAGGAAGTGATAGAGCTAGGGAGCAAATTCAAATTCAAGTGACTCAGAAGGCCAATCTCACAATCGCCTTATCTTTGAGGACTTGCTTGGCTCAGCTCGACCCCATATTCCCTGTCTGAGGCTGAATTGGGTCCCATCAGAGAAGACAACAGTCGCCCTTCCAGGGATGAGGTAGAGGGCAGAGATCTCCTTGCTCTCTCAGGGGGTCAGTAGTTCCCCTTCTCAGACTTGGATGCGGTAGAGCCATCGGGGACAAAGATGTCGGTGAAGATGGAGGGAGGGAATGGATGGGAGGGGATTGGTATGCAGGAGACTGTCTGCTCCTGGGACTTGACCAGTATGTCTTCAGCTCCCTCAGGAACCGCGTGACCTGGAGTGCTGGGGAAGTGTCCCCTCAGAGAAGCACCCAGTTGATCAGAGCATACTTTTCTGCCTGTGAGAAACGTATTTCCTCTTCCTGCTATATGAAAATGCAAATCAGGTCCTCTTCTTGCAATGCCATTGGGCTTGATTTCATTATACCAGTCCCCTTAAGAACAAATTAAACGCGTACCAGGATAGTTGGAAAGTGTGCAAGGGTGAGTCAGCGAGTGGCCACCTGGAGAGAGCCAGGACAGGACGAGCAGAAAGGACCTGCATGGCATCTCTCCCCAGTCTCATCCTGTCTCCCAGAGCCTGACGGTCACTGCTCCCTCTTCGATTTGGGCTCACACTTGCAGCTAGCCAGCGCCACAGGACAGACTTCTAGCCAGGGGAATGTCAGTGATCCTGCCAGTCCTGGCCATTACAACAAAATAAAACAGATGAAACAGAAGTCCTGTGTGCTCCTTCCCCAGGCTGACGACCCTGGGGACTCAGCGCTGAAAGTGAGTGTGAAGATGGAAGGAACCTGGGTTCCTGGATCACTCTGCGGAGGGTCAGTGTCCTCTCACCAAGAGCCTGAAGTGAGGGACTGTGTCGTGATCACCTCTGGAGGCCAGTGCTCCCACAATGCCCAGTGCCATGGGGTGCTCGGTAATTGTGTGATGAGTAATTGCCAAAGGGTCTTTGCATCCATATTATGTTTGAGCCTTACACCTAGGGAAGAGCAATACTACGCTACTTTTTTACAGACCTAGCATGAATGAAATGACCCACGTAGCTACTGAATGCTGGACTTGTTCTCCTGACCCCAGACCATGGTTTGCATGGCAAAGCTGGTGTGACTGTTAATCCATGACTAGCAATAAAGCAGTTCTAGGCTTTGATCCTGGGGTATAGATACGAATTGGCCAAGGGGGAAAGTGGCCCCAAGGACAGCGACTCTTACACCTTGGTTCTCTATAAAACTGCCGATGACCTCAGAGTCACCTGGAGATTTAGAAAGTGTAGCTTTCTAGATCCCATGTCTGGAGATTCTCTTTTAGAAGGTCTAGAATGAGGCTCTGGAGTCTACATTTCCAAAAAGGCCTCTGGAGGACTCTAGATGTAGCCAGTCTGGTAGCCAGTTTGTAGAGGAGCTAGGCATGACCTTCGCAGTCGGACAGAATTGCGAATCGCCGCTCTGCCATGGATCCGTGCTGGGACCGTAGCACACACCCGACATGACCACACTGAGCCCCAGTTCCCGTGTCTGTACTTTGGAGGTCACAACTCTTCCTAGTCACCCCAGCCTCACTGGACGGTCACAAGGACTGCATGACACAGTGCCTCTGAAGCCCCTGGTGCTAGGGGACATGTCCTTTCCGAGGGTGTCTGGGGCCCTGCTAGAGCACTTCTCCCATGGGCACTCTTTCTCGCTGACATCACGACACCTCCTGTTCCCTGCGCTCTCCAGCCTGTTTTAATTTCCTTAAATCCTCAACGTGTCACCACCCCCGCGCCCCCTGGGGTGTCCTATACAGCTCCAGCCTGCTCTGGTCCCTGTCCTTTAAGATTCAAATAACGTGGGTGCTTGGGTGGCTCAGTGGGTTAAGCCTCTGTCTTCAGCTCAGGTCATGATCTCAGGGTCCTGGGATCGAGGCCCACATGCTCAGGGAGCCTGCTTCCTCCTCTCTCTCTGCCTGCCTCTCTGCCTACTTGTGATCTCTCTCTCTGTCAAATAAATAAAAAGAATCTTAAAAAAAAATCTAAGATTCAAATACTGTTTACCTTTTGGTGGATGTCCTTTGATAGACTGAGGAATTTTCCTCCTATTACTAGTTTGCTAGGTGTTTTTAAATGAATGGGTCTTGAATTTCGTCAAATTCTTTTTCTTCATCAATTGATATGATCATGGGATATTTCTTTTTTTAAATGTTAACATGGTAGATTACATTCTTTTAAAGGTTTTATTTATTTATTTGAGAGAGAGAGAGAGAGAGAGAGAGCGAGCACATGAGCTGGAGAGGGAGGCAGATGGTGAGGGAGAGGCAGACTACCGGCTGAGCAGGGAGCCTGACGAGGGGCTCGATACCAGGACCCCAGGATCATAACCTGAGCTGAAGGCAGATGCTGAACCAACTGAGCCACCCAGGTGCCCCATGGTAGATTACATTGATTAATGTTTGAATATCAAACAAGCCCTTCATTTCTGGAATAAATACCTTTGGTTGCCGTGTATATTCTTCTAAAAATATTGCTAGATTTTATAAATATCATAATTGTAAATATTTTGTTGAGGACTTTTGCATCTGTGTTCTGAGAGATACTGATTTATTTTCTGTTGTGATATTTTCTTTTCCTGGTTTTGAATCCTAGCTTAATAAAATAATTGAGGCATGTTTCCATGTTTCCTCTTCTTCTGGAACAGTCTATGGAATTGATGTCATTTTGTCTTTATTTTGTAGAAATGGGCAGTGAAATTATGTAGCCCGGAAAGTTCTTTTTTATAACTATAAAAATGTATTTCTTTAGTAGTTACAGAACTATTGAGGTTATTTATTTCATTGTAGGTGAGTTTTATAATTTATGTTTTTTGAAATATTGGTCCATCACATCTAAATTGGCAGATAAATTGGCAGATGCATAAGTTATCTGTGCTATTTCTTTATTATCTTTCTCATGTCTGTGCTGTCCCAGTGCTTTTCCCTTTTATTCCTGATTTTGATTGTTTGCACCTTCACTTTCATTTCCCTTATCAGTATTTGCAGAGGATTTTGAACTTTGTTGATCTTTTCAAGACCCAGGACATTTTAACGGATTTTCTTATTACTTTATGTTTTAATTCCATTGAGTCTATTGACTTTTGTTCTTCATTGTATTCTTTTTACTGCTTGTGTTAGGTTTATTTTGTTCTTCTTTTTGTTTTCGAAGGTGGAGGTTTAGATCTTTGATTTGAGATTTTTCTTGTCATGCAAATATTTACTGCTGTAAGTTTTCCTCTAAATACTGCTTTAGCTGCTTAGTACAATTTTTGATGCGCTGCCTTTTATGTTCAGTTCAAAATATTTTCTAATCTCCCTTGACACTTCTTCCTTGACCATGGAAGTATACCGTTCAATTTCCAAGTAATTAGAGATTTTCCAGTTATCTTTCAGTTATTGACTTCTAATTAGTTTCATTATGATCAGAGAATATACCAGCATAATTTTAGTTATCTTAAATTTGTTAAGGTTCTTGTTCAATGACCCAGGGTAAATTACATCTTGGTAGGTGTCCCATGTACACTTGAAAGGAACGTGTATTCTCCTGCTGGGTGAAGTGCTCCGTCAGTGTCACTTAGATCTGTCTAGTTGACGTCTGGTTCAGTTTTTCAATATTCTTGCCAATATTGTTTATTCGTTCCATCTGTTATTACTGAGAGGAGTTTTGGGGTCTCCTAGTATAATGTTTCTATGTCCAGGTATTCTTAGTTATCCAGTGGGAGAGACAGAGTAGACTTTGCTTACTCTTCATTATTCAGAACTGGAGCCCATTTGCCTCTTTACCTAAACAATATTTGTGCCTACTCCTGTTTGACTGAGCACATGTCTCTCAGGAGAGCCATATCTTAGTAATGAAACATCTAAGTCCCTTTACTTTCTGAATGCCTGACCATAAGACAGGGTTTGAAAAGAATGAGTTAGAAGCCTGCATCCAGAAAGGGGGTTCCTCCCACACATAAGAAGAGTCTACGTGTTCACAGAAGAGTCCTACCTTCAAGACAGACTTTCTACTGCAAGAGTCAGGGATCAGGAGAAACACCCTAGAGGAGAGGACACCTGAGTGAACTGCAAGAATGTTTCAGGGTCATAAAGATGAAAAAGATGGGGGGACAGCAGAGGAGGCAGTCTTTACGAAGGCCTGGAGCCAGGTTGAGCTCTCTCTTGGGCAATGCTCTGCAGGGTTCAATCCCCTATGAGCTTCTCAATGTAAGAGGTAGTGTTTTATCCCTCCACTCAAGGATGAGAATACTGAGGCTTTGCAAAGGAACTTGTCTAGATCCACTCCACAAAACAATCACAGAACATTCTAGAACTCAGGACTCTTCTCTCTTGGCCCCTTTTTTGCCCTTCAGAGTGGGGACATGGATGTTTATTTTTTTCTAGCTTTATTGAAGAATAGTTGACAAATCTATTTGTGTATATTTAAACTGTACAAGGTGATGCTATGACACATACATATATTCAAGAAATTATTTCTACTATCAAGATAACTAACATGGGGTACTTGGTAGGCTCTGTTGGTTAAGCATCCAACTCTTGATTTGATTCAGGTCATAATCTCAGGGTCCTGGGATTGAACCCCACATTGGGCTCTGAACTCCGTGTGGAGTCTGCATGAGATCTAGCCCCACACCTCTATCCTTCAGCCCCTGGCAACCACCATTCTACTCTTGGTTTTTAGGAAATCAGCTCAGTTTTTTAAGATTCCACATCTAAGTGATACCATATGGTATTTGTCTATCTCTGTCTGGCTTATCTCAGTTAATGACCTCTGGGTTCATCCCTGCTGTTGACAAAGGCAGGATTTCCTCCTTTTTTATGACTAAATAATATGGCACTCACCTACCAGTTTTCTTCATCCATTCATCTATTGATGAACGCTTAGCTTATTTCCATGTTTCGGCTTTAGTGAATAATGCTGCAGTGAATATGGGAGTGCAGAAACCTCACTGAGATCCTGATTTGGGTTTCTTTGGATCCATAGTCTGCAGTAAAATTGCTGGATTGTATGTAATTCTACTTTTAAATTTTTGAGGAACCTCCAAGCTGTTTTCATAATGCCCCGTCTGACCTTCTTTCCTCCAAATATTCCTGAATATTCCAAAAAATGCTCGGAGATTTGCCAGCGTTTTTGCTTTTCCCTGTGTCCTTGTGCAGTGACTCCCTGCAGGTGGGACCAGCGAACAGCCTGAACTTTGTAGTCTGAGAAATCACCTTTTACCCTAAAGGGCATGCCTTCTCTCCCTGTGCCTGGAGAGGGACCTCTGATTTTGTTCAAAACCTTTCATTTTAAGAGAGTGAAATGCAGGCTGGGAGAGAGGAAAGGATTAGAACGGACACCAGAGGTGGGGATCTGAATTCTTATATGTGGCTCTTTAATAAGAAATTGATCATGGCTAACATTTATGGAGCACTTACTTGATCCTGTGACATTCTGATAATCCCTGTATGTGGATGAACTCATTTTTTTCACACCCAACAGAGAGAGACTACTTTTTCTTCCCTCTACTACTGTTGATCTCATGTTACAGATGAGGGAACTGAGGCAAAGAGGGGTTTGCTGACTTGTCCAAGCTCGTGCAATCAGCGCCTAGAAAAGCCTGGAAGCCAGCAGGTGCTCTGAGTGCCATGCCTTTGCACCAAGCCATGCTCCCCCTTGCCCGGTTTCCTTCCTATGACCCTATTTTTCAACATCAGGATCATTCCACAACTGAACAAATGGCCTTTATCTGCTTTGTTTTCCTTGTTTTCCTTTTAGGGGCGCCTTATCACTCAGTAGGGGTTCCACAGCGTTCGTGACATTGACCAGGGATGCATCAGCACATCTTCTCAAGGTCTCGAGATCAGGAGCTCTTCCCAGCTCAGGCAGGACCTGTCTGAAAGGTGGCCCAGGGAAGGCATGACAACACATCTAAAATTGTCCCAGCTGAAGGCTGTGTGCCCTCCACCCTTCCTGCATTCCAGGCTAGAGATAGGCCTCCGTGGGTCTGGGAGATTTATGTTAAGGAGTTGTCTCCTAGCCACGGGGCTCCCTCCTGGCTAGAGGGCTGGTGGGAGGGCTCCCTGGAAATTCAGCCCATGAGGGTTGCTCCGTCCCATGTGTCTTGAGTGGTGGGGCTCTGTGTTCCCTCTCATTGGCTTCCATTTATCTGGCTAACCCTTATTTACGCCAGAGTGTTCCCCTAAATGGACCTTCCTCCAGGAAGCCCTCCTTGTATACCTCTTTCCTGCATCCATGCTGGTTGCACGCATTTCCCCATCCGGGGCTCACTGCTCACCCCTCATAGCGTTTTTCCATTGTTCACTATCTGCCTGTCCATAAATCTACCTCTTTGAGAAAAGGAGCTGATGTGTTCTAAATCCCCAGCACAATGTCCAACACAGAGATACTCAGTAATGTTTGTTGAATTGATTAATTAAAGCAAAGATGTCCAGGGTGAAGACTGAATAGTATAGGTTTCTCTAGGCTCTAGCTTCAAGATGTCCATAGACATGAAGACATGGGCCATTCCAGTGCTCAGTTCCTGGATGAGGAAACAATCCTCGCACTGGCTCAGGATTTACGAGTAGCAAACCCTCAGTAGTTTCTGCCACTGTTTAGGCTTCTTTCTGAATGCGCTGCTTGGGATAAAACTTTTGGATGTTATTGCTGGCATGTCTTTACTCCTGCTTACCCCTATTTTATGAAAACAGGAAATGGAGGCTCAGAGAGGTTCAGTACACAGCTAGGGTCACACAGGGGCCATGGCAAGTTTGGGGCTGTCTCGTCCGTAAGTTTTGTGTGGTTCCTCTCATCACAGGGCTTTCATGCAACTTGGAAGACACGCGGGTATGAGGACAATGGCAAGTCACTAGGAAGAGTGTGGAGGGAAGGGGCCAGGGGAAGCCCGAGGGAGGAGGGCACGACAGCCCGAGTGTGTGCCCCGTGGAGCAGGGTGGGGCACGGGGCCCAGAGACACAGGCTTCTCAGGGAGGGACCCGGGGCTCTCCTACCTCGTGGGCAGCTGTGGGGATGTGATGGCAGGAGCTAGTGCTGCCTTTGCCATGCTCTGAAGGGAGCTCTCTCCGTCACCGTGGAGCTATCCTCATCATATCTATCCCCCCACAACAGTAAAAGCCATCGGCCCTCTTCACCCTCCTCACCATCAAACAAGTCAAGCATCCCGAATGTCTGGATTTCTGGAAGTATAGAGGCTTTGCCAAGGTGCCGAGAGCAGCTCTCTTGTTCTGTCTTTGGGGCATGTCCAGTTGGGTCACCTTCCTGCCCCTGCCAGCTGTGGCTGTCCTTCCATCACCCATCCGTCCTGGCCACATTGGCAGGTCGGGGCAGGAACCTCCTCAGGCCCGCTGCGGGGTCCCCCCTGAGCCACACACAAGTGATGAATGTGCCTAGGATTAGCCTAGGGCTCTCGGCCCTGGTGGTGCCAGGAGGGAGCGCATTCCTGAAAGGCCGGAGCTGACAGAGGCCTGGGGGGCAGGGGGAGGTTCCAGGGAGAGAGAGCCTAGAGTTTGGGAGGGGATTCCTAGCATTCCGGGGGGGATGGGAGCAGGAGCGCCTGAAGCCCTGATGGACAGACAGCTGAGGGAACTGGCCCAGACCAGGTGGGGGTGGGGGGCGGGCTGGGTGCCTTGATCTGCACCGCCCGGGCCCCCCCACACCAGCCCCCTGGAATGTTATCTTTCCTCTAATCAATCAAAGGCCCAGGAAGGTGGGGGGGACGGGGCAGCTGTGCCGTGAGGTCCTGAGAGGTGGTGTTGGCTCTTTCTGTTTTGGGGGGAGGGCCGTGAGGAGGCTGGAAGGAAGGGCCCTGGAGCTTCCTGAATCCCTCACATGCATTACAGTTGAGGCTCAGAAGGATGCCGAGCCTTGGAGCTTCTCCCGGCATCACCCCCACGTCTGTCCCCTCTATTTGCTGGCTGAGGGCGGTCTGACCAGGGCAATGCAAGGACTCTGCGTTTTTCGGTTTTGTGATCAAATGCTCTTTCTCAGAAGTCTCCCACTGTGGGTCTCAGTTTCCCCAACTCCAGAAATGAGAGGGTCAGATCTGATGATCTCTGTAGATTTGGTTCTGATGTCCTTGGACCTCTAAGCAAACTCACCCAGACTACTCACGGGCGAGAGGAGAGTGCAGTGCTAGCTAGCTTGCTCTCTTTCTCCAGGAAGGCCTGTGGAAAATTCTGGAAGGAGGGAGCCCTCGAAATCTCTTTCATCCAAACCCTGCTCCCAACGCTGCCTGGCTGAGGAGGGAAGGTCAGGCCCCCCACCCTTGCTCCATGTACCCCAACCTCACCTCTTGGACTGGAAGATGGGGTAACAGCAGTGAGCTCCCACAGTGGATTAAGGTGGGAACAGGTTTTCCCTGCCTTCTATTCAGGGTGAGCTTGCCACCTTCCCCTTCTCCTGAAGGGGAAGGCTGAAGGGGTCTCTGGAGGGTCGTTCAGACCAGGTGACCCCAGGTCTTGGAGTTTCTGACATGGCATGGGTTTCTTCTGTGGTTGTTCTCTTCTATAAGGCACTTTGCTCAGTATCTAAATATGATTACCTTTGCATGGCTTTTAATACTCCTCATAAAAAAAAAAAAATTGGAAATTAGAGCAGAGAACGACTTGGGATGTTGGAGACCTTAGGCATCTCCCCTGCCTTTGCTGAGCAGCCCCGGGGGCCAGCCCTGTGTAGGGATACCCTCACACGCAGCTCATTTCCTCCCCGCCCACAGGCCCCGGGGCAGTATCTCTCCTCTTTTTATTCATGACCAAAGTGAGGCTGAGGGAGGGGAGGACTCACTCAAGGTCACACAAATCCTATAAGGCAAAACTGGGGTGAATTCATAAGCAGCTGGGTGCGGTAAGGCTTTGCCAAAGTGTGTCGATCAGAGGCAGAGAAGCAGCCCCCACAACGCCTGTCAGATCTCAGAGCAGACAGATGTGCAGCAGGTCCGCAGAGTAGACACACAACGAACACAACTATTATTTTGTGGTGACACAATGACTTACATAAAGATAATCGACCGGGATGTTGCTTCAAAATCTCAATTTTCGGGGTGCCTGGGTGGTTCAGTCGGGTCAGCGTCCGACTCTTGATCTCAGTTTAAGTCTTGAGTCTAGGGTCGTGAGTTCAGGCCCCGCGTTGGGTTTCACACATGGACTCTCCTTAAAAAAATAATAATAATAAAATAAAATCTCAACATTCGAGATCATGTCTGCCACGATTATCTTCACACATCCGTCCGCAGTAGGTACCAAATGCCCGGTGTGCCCTAGGCACGGCGTTGTGTCTGGTGCCCCCCGGGGGCCGCTCCCCGCTCTCCCTTGCCTACTCTGGCGCTGTGCCTGCCCCTGTGCCTGCAACACACAGCTGGACGCACTGAGCTCTGCAGACTTCAGAGAGCCTAGGCAGGCGGCTTTTTTTCCCTTCAACCCTTGAGTGCTAGCTGGAAAAACTCATGGAGATTCTTGGCGCTGTCCCCTATCAGGGCTTCCTGAAAACCTTCAAAAGAGCAGAATGGTGAGTGGGTGGTAATATACCCATGACCTCATCTCCTTTGCTGTCCTTTTTTTCTGGTCAAATCAAACGAAAACAAAGCATTCGCCAACATCACCCCTAGGAGCTGTTCTGTATTCAGACGAGCAATTGTGAGGAAATCTAAAATTAGTCCAGGGTTAATCGGGTCCTGTCGCCAACACGGATGACTCAGTTTCCAATTCCCCAAGTCATAACTTCCGATGGGTCTTGCAGACGCCGATGGAGCCCGACGCTGAGGCGGTCAGCCCTGATGGTGACTGCACCAGCCATAGACTCTCGTGGCCTGGGTTTGAGTCCTGACTCTGAGCCTCACTAGCTTCAGATAGAGGGCAGCCTTCTGAAGGGCTTTCAACCTCACATTCTCCATAAGAGAGGGGCCCAAAGTGCCCATTTCATAGCACTATGGTAGCATGTTAATAAGACCACGCACAGAAAGACAGCCCTAGCATAGCTCCCGGGACAGTGATTCTCGGAAGAGGTGGTTTTCTTTCCCCCTGCAGGGCCGGGTTCCCTGAGCCAAGTCACCATGGCAACCAGGGCAGCTTGGGTACCAGCACCACCTGCCCCCTCCTCCAAGTGCCGTGGAATCTCAGAGCAGGTGAAGACCTTGGGCGTTCTCTGATTCAGCTTCCTTGCTGAGTCCCTTCCACAACATTCTCCTGTTCCCCTGCCTCTGAGGTTAGGGGCCTCATTGTTTCTTCCTCATTCCACTTGTTAATGCTTATTACACTCTTTCCTGTCTTAAACGAAAATACACTTCTTTACAGCTTTTCCTCTTGGGTGTGCTCAGGAGTCTAGGCCCTACCCACCTCCGGCATCCTGTATCTCAGAGCTGGGGCCACATGAACAGTGCCCACAAGCCCCAACTGGACCCCACATCCAGGGAGGTCTGGAGGGGACTGGAGGGAGGAGGGATCGAATGGGTTCCAATCTGGGGCCTTCAGCCATCCTAGCCATGCCCTGGTGGCCCCGTCCTGCTTTTCTTCGCCAGACCTGTTTTTGGAGACCCAGACCTTCTTGGGTCACTTCCTGACTCATTCACTCCCTCAGGCACGACTAAGTACCAACAGCTCTGCCATGCTCCCCTACGGCCGAAGACCCACTAGTGATCCCGTGGGACGGCAGCTGGCTTACAACAAAGGTAGATGTAGGCTCACCTTCCAGCTAACTGTTTCCTCGGTGTGACCTTGAACGGTTCCTTGACCTTTTGGAGATTCTGTACCTTCTGCTGTTTAATTGGAAATCGAATTTTAAAACTTTTAGAAAGCATTTTCATTTCAAACATTTGAGAATATATTCTAGAAAGAGCTGTGTGTGTGTGTGCGCGCGTGTGTGTGCGCGCGCGCGCGGGCTCGCATGTGTGTGGGTACTGATTTGTTACCTTTAAGAGATGACCAGTCCTTTGCACTCGGCTGTTACAACCACAGCTGGATGGAGGGAGGGAGAGTTGAACAGTTCCTTAGGGAGCCAATCTACAGGTAAGGGGCTCTGAAATGCAGGAAATATCATAAAATGAAGAAATTTACCAGGACTTCTTTCAGGGAGGACACAGAATAAAGGAGTAAGACAGCTGGGATGAAGGTGGGGTGGTGAGGTCTCAGGAGGTGTGCTCAGGCAAATTCCCATATCACGATCATCGCTCTGGAGAATTGCTGAATGGTACATGCAAGTCAGGGCCAGAGCTGAACTCCTTGGCTCAATGCAGGAAAGCCTGAGAAATGGCCCCTAGCCTGCATACCTGCTTTTCCTGCATGAGTTGCTCAACCTCTCTTCCTCTTTAAGAAAATATTGGATTATTGATTTATTTATTTTAAAGCTTTTATTTATTTATTTGAGAGAGGGAGTGTGTGTGCATGAGTGGGGTTGGGGCAGAAAGAGAAGCAGACTCCCTGCTGAGCACAGAGCCCCAACAGGTCTCTATCCCAGGGCCCCAGGAACATGACCTGAGCCAAAGTCAGACGCTTAATCAACTGAGCCACCCACGTGCCCCAAATATTGGGCATATATTTAGAGACTGTCACTTCGAAATGGCCCCAAATTGCCAGTCCACCTGCGATCAGCCTGCCCAGGGCACTCGCATGCCTCGGCCTGCAACTCTGCTGCCGCGTGCGGGCAGGCTGAGCACCTACGCTCTCTA